>JAAOAK010000353.1:0-61657 GCA_013396175.1 Fusarium denticulatum | reverse complement strand
GAGGGGTTGTGGATGATGGTGTTGGAGGTGTCTTTCCACCAAAGTGCGCGGTCGTCTTGTTGTTGAGGGTGCTGGGGGGATGAGGTGTAGTAGTTGAATCTCTCAGGAGGCGCTGTTTTTGTTGAAGTAGCGGGACTCTCGAGTGGCCGATCTCGAAGGATAACAGCTGTGTTATCTTGAATGCTATCTTCAAGAGTGATGGCTGTGCTCTCTTGATCTGACGTGAGGCTCGCGGAAGCCTCATGAGCATGAAGGAGGGCCCCAAAACCAGTCAGAGTGAATCCAGGGATGGATGCATGTGGAAGATATGCCTCATGACTTGAGTCCGGCTCCCAAGAGTCAGCGAAAGAATTGCTAGATAAAGACGGCGGAGTATCCTCCGGAGGCGGTGCCGTGGCGTAGAAAGGCAATGTGCCGCCGTCATGGTAGCCTTGTTCAGTATAGGATGGGTCAAAAACGCCGAAACTGGACAAGAAGAGCTGTCTGTGGTGTGGCTGATCCTTTTGGCCCTGGAAGCTGTCGATCTGGCTAAAGATATCATCGAGTTCTGAAAGCTGAAGGGGAGATTCTGCATTCTCATCTGTGGATCAACAATGGTCAGCTTTCATGATGAAATGTACTCTGTAGACTACCATAATCGCGTGCACATGTGAGCACTTACCGCAAATGACAAGACTTCGCTGAAATCTTTGCTGGCCAGATTCCAAGTCATCCTCAGATTGCCTGCTCCCATCATCGCGATATCCGTGAGATGCAGCTTCCAAAGGCATCCATCGCAGCCTGACCTCGTAGCCCTCACAGCAAAGCTGCTTGAGGCTGCATTGCACACACCTCGGCCGGGTCTCATCGCACTTGACTTTTCGTGCGCGACATGTCCAGCACCCCGCGAAACTCTTGGGACGTCTTTTGCGCAGGGATGCTTGATCCATGGCTCTCCAGCCTCTCTGGTTCAGACTATTACCAAATGGCGAGAGTGGTGCCGACAACGACACGGACAGTCTCTGTGGATGCCGGCGATCAGCAGAGGGGGGAACTTGAGAGAGGAAGTTCAAGGCGGTTGGTTATTGCGGAGTAATTGAGGACCACTGGGGTCCTCCTTACCCAATATGTAGATGGAATTGTTACAAACGGAAACGAGGTGATAAGTCGCCAAGACTCAGAGGCTTCTCCGCCTTCATTGACTTAGATGGACCACCCTTATTGTCCAATGTTCTCCAGATTGGCTGCTAACCTATGCAGACCCTTATCGTTGGAAGGAGGGAATTCTGGGGCGCGAGTCAGACTTGCGCTGATAAGTTGCGGAGAATGCAGCGCGAAGTGGGGGTGGTCTGCCCCAACCATCCACTGCGCTATCTACTTCCCGTTACGAGTGGAGGCCGTTGGCCACGATTAGCTCACATTCTAGAGTTCTGAGATGGATCTGTATCTGCGGTGATGGGCGCCATCGTATGCCGCCGGACCATTTAGGTGATGTAGCCAACTTGGCTCAATCGACGACAATGATGTGTCCTTCCTGATATTTTGACTTGCATCGTGGTTGAAGACCTTCTTCCTACTTCTTCTCCTTATTCCTGAATAACAACGACAAGGACGACAAGGTTTCCAATCCGCATTACATACAGGCGCAGCCAATCGTGCAATACTACAGCTCAAACAACAACCCAACACAATCATGGCTGTCAAGGGGATTCCATTATGGCAGCAAAAGGCCGCTGAGGCAAGAGCCCATCGCGATGCCTCTCTCGCCAAGGTCGAGCCGCCGTTGAAGGGTGTACCGGCTGCTGAACAGCTGCCAAAGAACTCTCTGGAGCTGGTGCCTCAGGTCCTCACCCCGCGGGAGATTCAGATCACAGAAAGCTACACCGTCACCGAGCTGCTCCAGGTTCTTCAGGAGAGGAAGATTTCGGTTGAAGAAGTTACGCGAGCTTTTTTGAGAAGAGCAGCGCTGGCCCAGGCTACGGTATGTTCTGCCATATTGAAAGTCTACATGAGCATGATGTAATGGAAGCTGACGACGGGGGGAACTCCAGACAAACTGCGTTACTGAGCTCCTCTGGGATCAAGCCATTGCCCGCGCCAAACACCTGGACTCTTTACCCTCCCCCCAAGGCGCCCTCTTTGGCCTGCCTATCTCGACAAAGGAACACCTTGGGATGATCGGCGAAAATATTACGTCCAACGCCTCCTTCGCTGCCTGGGTCGGTAAGCCCCACGGCTCAAACCTCCTGTTCGACAGCCTGTGGGCTGAGGGCTGCGTCTTCTTCGCCAGGACGACACAGCCGCAGGCAATCATGCATCTGGAGACAGAGAGTAACGTGTATGGAAGGACGGTGCACCCGTTGAACAGGGAGTTGACACCTGGAGGGAGTTCGGGAGGAGAGTCGGCTTTACTGGGTATGAGGGGAAGTTTGTTGGTGAGTGAGCTGGCTTTTCGAAGAATCCTTGCCCTTGTATTGTCGTGAGACTGACTCTCTGGAAGGGTATTGGTGGTGATATTGGTGGCAGCATCCGACTCCCTGCTTCCAATACTGGCATCTACGGGTTCAAGTAACTCACCTTCCAAATCTGCCTTATTAGGACACCCCCACGGCTGACCATACCCAGACCCTCAACGAAGAGAATCTCAACTTCCGGCCTTCGAGCCGCCTACCTGGGCCGTGATACCATCGCTGGCTGCCCTGGCCCCATGACAGTAAGCCGCGACGGCCTCGAGCTCCTCATGCGCGCCGCCCTTGCCGCGAAACCCTGGCGTGTAGATCCCCTCCTCACCTTTAAAGACTGGACGCCCTACAAGTTCACAACCCCACCTAAGGTCGCCGTGCAGTGGTGGGATGGCATGGTGATGCCGCATCCGCCCATGACGAGGGCGCTGAGGGAGGTGGCGGCCGCGTGTAGGAAGGCAGGGATGGAGGTCGTGGATTGGAGCTGCGAGAGGTTAGATCACGGCAAGGCTTGGGAGATTGTGTCGGCTTTATATTGGCCGGATGGGGGTAAGGAGATGCTTGATATCTTGGAGGAGACGGGAGAGCCGGCGTTGCCACTCACCAAGCATATTCTCCACGAGCAAGCGTCAGCAAAGAACCGGACATATACTGAGATGATGGAGGTAAGTGATGCAGTTTCCCCGGAGCGTTGGTTGCTCAGCTGTTCTCTCGAACTAACATTTCTTTTCTTCTTTTTTTCACACAGCTTAACCGCGAGCGAGACTCCTACCGCGCCATGTACTGCAAAGCATGGTCCGCCACCGCCACGCCTACCTCCCGCGAGGTCGACGTGATCCTCTGCCCTCCATCCTTTGGCAGCGCGCCTCCCCACGAGCAATCCCGCTACTGGGGCTACACCTCACAGTGGAACCTCCTGGACTACCCGGGCGCCGTATTCCCCGTGACCAAGGTTGACCCTGCCGTTGATGTCAAGGACGAGGGGTACGTGCCGAAGAACGACATGGACAGGTTCGTGTGGGAGATGTACGATGGGGAGAAGATGAAAGGAAGCCCGGTGAATTTGCAGGTTGTGGGGAGGAGACAGGAAGAGGAGAAGGTGTTGGCTGCGCTGGAGGAGATTGAGCGTGCTATGGGGCGGAAGTGATGCGAATGGACGAAGGGGGAAAGCATATTGGTAGACTTGGAATTGTTTGATCTGTCCTTTCGTATATTTGAGGCGATAACATTGCTGTCGATGGCTACTCGAACTCTGTATTCACAATGCATCTGCCTGACTCGTGCGTAGTGTCTCTCTAGGCTAGATCTCTTATCTCAAAGGGAATAAAACCATGGTTGCCAGGTCACTCGGTGTCTAAGAAAGTCGAGGGTCAATGGTAGAATCAGTCAAAGAGAATGAATTCATCCATCCATCTCGCTAAGTTCCACAAGTTATTTTTGGGTGTTGTGTTGTGTCCCAATTCGATAAATGTTCCTTGATACCTAAGGTAAGCCGACACAGGGCCTCCGATCGCGGGATCAGCATCCATCCATCTAGCGTGCTATCTTCGGGCCCACCACCCCCAGAAATCAGTCAAGCCCTCGGGCTGTTCCGTATCAATTTGATCCAATAAACCCTTCTCCAGAACCGATAAAACCAACTGCATTATCATCATCCCCCAATGCACCCCGGACTCAATTATACTGGCGCCGCATCCGCAGCCATGCGTGTGCGCGTGGGCCATCCGCCGCCCCTCCGCCCCTGTCAGCCTTTACCAGTTCAAGCAAAGCACCTCTGCTCCTTTTTGCCATTTTCGGACAGTACTCTTCGCCAACTTTTACTTCATCCTGTAGATGCGCCCTCTAAAGGCGATATACTAGTGTGAAAGCCCCCCCATTGCCTTATCCCCGCGATACCGATTGCCTGGCTGATAGGCACTAACACAAGATAGAGAGCGATTAGCTGGCGCCCAGAACTTGCGGGGAATGACTTGCCCTGAGTCTGCATTGCACTCAAGATACGTGGATGCATGCATACCTGGATCAAGCCTTTCGTAAGGCATATGCCTATCATTTGGCGGGTGTTTGGTTTGTTCAAGATTCCATGACTTTATCAGCCACATGGAAGTCCACCGCGTAGCCAGTCAACTACATAAACATCCATGAGAGGCCATACTCCTGTCATCTTCACTTGGAGACTGTCTTTGCATCTGGCCTCTCCAAACTCTTTCTCTCTCTGCTCAACGAGTCCGCCGCTATGACTGCTGTCCAAGCTGAACACAACGCCGATGCGGCCGGCGGTAGACTTCCTCCCGGCACCTTCAGGCTCATCGACACAGATGGCAAAATGAGAGGCCGGCACGCTGACGGCGAGGGCGAGGACGACATCATCCTGGTGCCGCAGCCGTCGCTGGATCCTGAAGATCCCCTTAACTGGACTTTCAGGCGCAAGGTCATCCAGACTAGCTGCGTTGTCCTTTACACCATTGTCATTGCAATCCCTTCGAGTGCCGTCTACTCTATCGTCACGCCTCTCAGGAAGGAAACTAGTCTGTCGCTTCAGGACATCAACAATGGAACTGGTATCATGGTCAGAATCCCCCGATGAAATCCCTGACGTCATGAATTCAAACTAACAGAGATGAACAGTTCCTCTTCTACGGCTGGGGCTGTATCTTCTGGCAAGCCATGGCCCTTCAATATGGCAAACGACCCATCTACCTCTTCTCCCTCCTAGCCACCATAGTCATCCTAGCCACAGCCCCCTTGTGCAAGGAGGCAGGTCCCTACCTCGCCAACCGTATCATCCTTGGCTTCTTTGGCTCCCCTGTTGAATCCCTTTGTGAAATTTCCATCGCCGACATCTGGTTCACCCACCAGCGCGGCAAGTACATGGCCTGGTACGGCTGGTCGCTTGCCCTCTGCGGCAAGCTCGCCCCCATGTTGAGTGGTTTCATCAACGTTGGTCAGGGCTGGCAGTGGACGCTGTATTGGTGTGCTATCTGGAACGCCATGGGATTTATATACTGCTTTTTCTTGATGGAGGAGACCAATTACGATCGGAAGCATGATCAGCTGCCACCCCAGCGGGTTGCTCCTGCAAGCCAGGTATCTACGCAGGGCGATGACGGGGAGAAGACGGTGACGCTGGACACGACCTCCTCTGACCGCGGTGAATCTGCTGAGATCCAGTGGCCGCGCAAAACGTACCTCCAAAAGCTCAGCATCATGGACAAGCCTCGTCCCAACCGCCTCGTCGAAATCATGATCGCGCCGTTCAAGGGCTTCACTTATCCCGCAGTGGTCTACGCTGGGTACGTTACTGCATATGCTACGAGTTATCATGTCATGAAAGTGAACTAACAAGAACTCTCTCTGCAGTCTCATGTATGGAGCAAATAGTCTTGTGTGGCAAGGGTTCCAGAATGCCACCATTGGCACCATCTACACCCTTGAGTACGGTTTCTCAACTGCCGGCGTCGCCGCAGCATACTCTGGTGGTGTCATCGGTACTATTGTTGGGTAAGTCTTTTACTGTGCCATCTTTCATCTTCGCTCCCCATCTTCATCAGCGCTAATAGACCTTTGCTCTAGCGGCTACTATTGTGGCAAGATTGGTCCTATGCTTACTGTCCGCTTGGCCCGTCGCAACGGCGGCATCTCCGAGCCTGAGCACACCCTCTACCTATTCATCGCCTCCATCGTCCTCGTTCCCACCGCCATGATCCTCTACGGTCTCGGCGTGACATACAAATGGCACTGGATGGTGCTGGTCATTACACAAGTTTTCATGGCCATGAACGCCGCGCTCTGCGTAGCTGGAGCGCTGAACTATGCTATCGGCAGCTATATGGAGCTGTCCGGCTCCATGGTGACGACGTGTGTGTTGATCCGGAACACCATGTCGTTTGCGACCAACTTTGGAGTCACACCATGGCTGAAGGCGAGCAATTACATGGTAGTGTACCTTACGGTGGCTGGTATCGGCTTGGTGTGGAATGCGAGTCTGTTCATCATGACGAGGTATGGCAAGGCGATGCGGGAGTGGACGGCGCAGAGGTACTGGCGAGATGTTGAGTGTGCCAGGGCCAAGGGTATGGGTCACTAAGACTGTCCTCTCTATGTCGGCAACATGGATGAGCGGTTATTAGTTTGCATATTACTTCCTCTTAGACGTACTGCTTCGGGGCGTTGTTCGTGCTGGCCTCAAGTAACACGAACCTTTCTTTCGCTGAGGCTGCTGGACTTTGGAACAAAGCGTACGTTGTGATTGAATAGATTATTGCTTGTCAAATAATATCAAAGCATGTTTGTGTTAGTGTAACAGTCGTGACATACCCTGACCTAGTGCTAGCTCGAATCTGTGAACCGAGCTGGACTCGATCCGATATTAATGCGAATGTAGAGATGACTTTGAATGATGGACAGGTCCGATCTCCTTCAGATGTGACTGCCATCCCATCACAAGTTTGCTCAAGTTCCATAGTGTAAGTGAGCTTTAGTATTTAGATCTATTTGTCGCCCGTTCGTTTCATATACTCTGGCATCATTTCCTTACAGCACCCTCATCTTTCATTACAGCTTTGCAATCCCAAATCCGTCCCTTGCCACAACTCCAAGCCTATCCCTCTTGATGTCCGCCACCTTATTTACCCCAGCCAAAGCCATCGTTCGACTAAACTCCCTCTCCAGGATGTGTAATACAGACTCCACACCGTTTTTCCCGGTATAGGCGAGCCCCCAGAGCACCGGTCGACCAATCGACACAAAGTCCGCCCCTAACGCCAGCGCCTTGAAGACATCTGCACCAGTCCTGATCCCTCCGTCCAAAATGACTGGTATACGGCCTTTGACGGCGTCGACAATTTCAGGAAGTGCCTCGATCGTTGCGCAGGTATTGCTCAGCTGACGTCCGCCATGGTTTGAGACGATGATGGCGTCGGCGCCATGCTCGACTGCCAGCGCTGCATCTTCCCCCGTCATGATGCCCTTGAGGATGATCTTCATCTTTGTCACCCCTTGGAGGAATGACATGGTCTTTGCCCAGGTGAGGCTGGAGCTATGCATCCTAGAGCCTGCGCTAGCAAGGAGGTCTGCCGCTTCGGTGGCGGTCCTGGCGTTCATGAGGAGGCGGTTGACGCTGGGGAGTTTCGAGTTGGAATTGGATGGGGTTTCGGTGTTGGGGAGGCTCATGCCTGGGGGGAGGACGACGGCGGTTCGTCGCTCAGCGAGTCTATTGCCTAGGACAGGAGTGTCGACAGTGAGGACCAGGGCTTCGTATGAAGCAGCTTCGCAAGGCGTTAGTCTAAAGATATCTTATTTAGAGGGGATTCTAGACAGATTTGATTACCTTCGGCTCGTCTAATCAGATTGACGCTCTTCTTGACGTCCTCGTACAGGTACAACTGCATCCACGGTGGCGGTGCTTGACGCCCAGCATCTCTCATGACTTTTTGCCTGGTCGCCTGGACATCCTCGAGAGAAGTGGTCGATTGCGATGACAAGGTCACATTGACGCCCACAGACGCCGCAGCCCTGGCCACATCAAGCTCTCCCTCGCCACCAGCCAGCTTCTGCATGGCACTGGGAGCTATGCTGATGGGAAGTGGCGAAGACCAGCCGAACAATTTGGTGGAAGTATCGACGCGGGAGACATCGATGAGGACGCGTGGTCTGATCAACAATCTGTAAGGAGTTTAAAAACTTTTTGTTAGCTGTATGTGACTTCGCACACGAATGGAACTTGGTGGTTTGGTGGGTTACCATACCGATTGAATGCATCGACATTGCGACGCAGCGCTTTCTCATCATCCGAGCCAGAAGCATAGAATTCATATATATGCTGCGGTAACTTGGCTGTGGCTGCAAGCTCGACTTCGTGGAGTGTCAAAGGTGGTGATGAGGTCGTTGCCATGGCGTCAAGCTGGCTCGAGGATACTACAGTACAATGATTGATGGGTGAGATGAATTCTTCTGTAGGCAGGAGGAACGACGCTCAGAAAAAATATCATCAATTAATTTGTTACTCCAGTCTAAGGTTCTCGACCATCATACGAGCCGGGCGAAATCAGGCGAAGAGGATACAGGAGAGACGCGGGAAACGCCTGGGCAATGTGTCGATGTCGGCTTCTGAACCGGCAGCAAGGACTGGAGTTAGACCCAGCGACTCCGATGCATATCTCCCTATGTTGATAGGTTGGATTTTCCAATGGCACGATTACTTGAGTCCATATTCATTATCGTCAATTCATTGAAAAGCTGAATTCTTGATGCATGCAGATATGACACCCGCTGGATCTACTAAGGTGTCGTCGTTACTTCGTTGTGTCCACCCACAGTGGGGAGCCCGGCGCCATTCCTTCGTACTGATAGCGCCCCGGCACTGACTTGGGCAAGAGTTGGCGCCCATTAAGCACAATGCAGACTCGGTAGGTTAAAGTTGCAGATATCTATAAGTCTACTCAATACTCCGATAAGGCAGGACCTGGCGATGGGCTACATGTCACCCACACGTACCTGAGCCGCTGGCTTGGACATATACAAGCGAAGACCGTCGCCTGGGGATTCCTTATCGAGAATTGACAGGGGGTCCCTTGCATTGATCCAGTAGATTCTGCGACGCGAAGCTGATGATATGGACCGTGGCTCGTCAAGCAGTGGATTCGATAGCGAGATGGCATGTCGTGCTCACCACCGGATACACCTCCGATGCTCGGCTGGAAATGGACATCTAAGAGGGGGCTGTTGATGAAGACGCTCGGTATCCAATATCCAATATCAGGGCTCGACACGGCATGCTCAAGCAAACTCAACTCAAGCACAGCATACTGTTTGTTCCTTACTCTATGCTATACACCGGAACCATGGGCAGCGTCAAGACAGTCGACCTCGAAAACACCTCGGGCGCCTACTTCGCTCCTGGTACTCTCTCCTCAGCTTCGCGAACTCTCCAAGTCTCCGGCCAGGTCGGCAGTGCCAAAGACGGCACCGTCCCAGCCGACTACGAGTCCCAGATTCATCTTGCGCTCCTCAATCTGCGCAAGATCCTCATCGCAGCAGGCGCACGCGTCGAGAACATCACCAAGCTTACCGTCTACGTCGTCAACTATGATGCGGCCAACAGGAAGCACACGCGGCACATCCAAAGGTTCCTGAGGGGCCACAGGCCGGCCATGACTCTGGTGCCAGTCGATAAGCTGGCGATGCCGCAGTGGCTGTTTGAGATCGATGCGACTGTCGCTCTGCCGCCGGTTGAAGCGCCATCTCGCGCTCCTACCCTTGCAGCAGCCTCGGAAAAGCACGACGTGGTCATTGTGGGGGCCGGTCTTGCGGGCTTGACGGCCGCTCATGAGCTCATCCGCGCTGGCCTCTCGTGTGTCGTTCTAGAAGCTCGTGATCGCGTCGGAGGCAAGACCTGGAGCCAGGAGCTGCCCTCTGGCGGTGTCATTGATCTCGGCGCTGCTTGGATCAATGATACGAACCAGAGCAGAATCATTGCCTTGGCCAGGAGATATGGCGCCGATCTGATTGAGCAGAACACCAACGGGTACTGCGTGCTTCAGAATGACAAAGGAGAGATCTCCTTGTTTCCTTATGGCGAGATTCCCAAGGTATGTATTCTTCATCCTTTCACTAGAGGTGTACAATATAGTAGCCTGCTGACAAGGGTGTCTTTTCTTCAAGTTCGATGAGAAATCACGAAAGAACATCGAGATCATCCGAGACATGGCCGAGAGGGACTGCCAGGCTCTGGATACCTGGAACCCGAGAGACACGTCCCTCGATTCCATGACCTTTGAGGCCTACCTTCGATCCCGAGGAGCCAGTGAAGCGGCACTGGCTACGGGAACGGTTTGGACGCGTGCGATGTTGGGCCAGGACCCCAAGGACATCTCGGCTCTATACTTTCTCAACTACTGCAAGTCTGGAGGTGGCCTGATGCAGATGCGGTCTGATCGCAAGCATGGCGGGCAGTACTTGCGTGTAAGACAGGGAACACAGCTGTTCGCCAAGGGCCTTGCTTCAAGTCTCCCAGCTGATACAGTGCGTCTCTCAGCGACGGTCAAGTCCATCGTCCAGAACGGCGGAGCTGGCTCCATTCTCGTGCAGACCTCGTCAGGCAGAGTCATCTCAGCTCGCAAGGTCATCTCGACTGTGCCGGGGCCTGCCCTCAGATCCATCTCCTTCTACCCCGAGCTTCCCCCCGTCAAACAGCTGTGGGCCGAGTCATTGTCCTACGGATACTACACAAAGGCAATGATGGAGTTCAAGTCGCCGTTCTGGGTCGAAGCCGGAATGTGCGGCCTCATCAACTCCTTCACCGGCCCTGCGGCAGTTGTTCGCGATACTTCGGCTCCGCACAGCAACAAGCATGTCCTCACCTGCTTCATGGCAGCAGACCACGGCCGCGCATGGGGTGCCCTTCCGAGCCAAGCTAGGAAAGAGGCTGCGCTACTCAAACAGCTCAAGAGTCTCTACGGTGTCAACAACATCGAGGACTTGTTCGTCTCGCTGACGTACTACGAATGGAGCGGAGATGAGTGGTCTGGCTTCGGATGCCCTTGCACAGCTCTGCCACCTGGTCTTCTTGACACAGTGGGCGGAGATAGCCTCAGGCAGCCGGCTGGAGACCTGCATTTTGCTGGCACAGAGACGGCTGGCGAGTGGAAGGGGTACATGGAGGGCGCGGTGCGTAGTGGTGAGCGAGCGGCCGGTGAGGTTGTGAAAGACCTGAAGGCAGGTATTGTCTGCCACCTGTAGAAACCTTCGAAGTTAATAAGATTGGGATGATTTGAAGACAAGACATGCCCTGTCCTCAGGCTGACTTCTTGCTCACCAACATGAGATATGGGATAGAGATTGCACAATCAGAATACCCATGTATTCGTAGCATGGGTCGGCTCTCGAGCCATGGTGGGGACTGACTGTCCTCTACAACTTAGGTAGACAGGAAATCCGTAACGCGCGTATTCTGTCCCTTCTCGTCCGGGCTGATACCGACCTGTAGCTGAAGGAGCAATCCTCCTCCGAAGATAAGATTATAGGTCCTCTTCATGATTATCCTGCAAATAAATACCCCCGTTTCTTCGTTGAATCCTCATCAAACCGTGTGAACAAACGACTATCATTATCATCATCATGGCAAAGTCAAGAGTCTTGGTAGTTGGCACAGGCGGCATCGGCACAATGTCAGCCTACGCTCTTGAAACAGGCGGCAAAGCCGAAGTCACTGCCGTCTTGCGATCCAACTATGAAGCTGTGGTGCGCCATGGCTTCGACATCGACTCGGTCCTGTATGGCGAGATCAAGTCATGGAGGCCAACTCATGGTCAGTTTACGCCTTCATCACACATTTTAAAGAAACAGATTGCTCACTTATGCCGTAGTCGTCAATGCTGTTCCAGATGTGTCGAAAGGCGATGTCCCTCCATTCGACTACATCCTCGTCACGACCAAAAACGTCGTCGACGTCCCTCCCACCACCGCAGACATAATCTCGCCGGCCGTGACTCCCGGCCGCACATCGATCGTGCTCTCCCAAAATGGCATAAACATTGAAAAGCCCCTCATTGCCCGCTTTCCCACGAACCCGCTCATCAGCAGCGTTGCTTACACGGGTGCGACAGAAACAGCACCCGGCAAGATCTACAATGACGACCCAGATAAGCAAAAGATCGGGGCTTTTGTCAGTCCAGAAGTTCCTGGTGAGGCTGCGGAAGAGGCGGCGAGACGGTACCTGAGTATAAATAACCCAGAGGGCAAACTAGATGTGGTGTATGAGGCGGACGTCGCGGCCAATCGATGGCGCAAGTTGGCTTACAACTCATCCTTCAACCCCGTTGCCTCCATCCTTTGCATGGACACTCCCCAAATGCGCATGAGCCGCCACATCATCGACGATCTGATCCTCCCCATCATAAGCGAGATCCGAGCCGTCGCAGAAGCCAAAGGCACCATCCTCCAACCTGATCTTGTCGACGCCGTGGTCCACCAAGATCCCATCGACTCCGGCTTCAAACCTAGCATGTGTCAAGATTGCGAGAAGGGGAACCTGATGGAGATTGAGAGCATTGTGGGGGAGCTTTTGCGTGAGGGGGGGAGGCTGGGGATTGCGATGCCGACGTTGAGGGTCGTGTATGGGATCATGAAGGGGTTGTAGTTGAAGGTCTTGGAGGGAAAGCGAATGTGGGCGCCCAAATTCGATGAAGACAACCCCTATAGATAGATAAGATCATAATACAATGGATACAAACTTCATGTATGTAGCTTCTTCTGAGCCCTGCGCGTTCCCTGACATCGTAGTGTTGCTAGTGCTAGCATAGAGATGTATATCTTAGCTGTTGCCACAGATCCGGGAAATTACAGGTTGACGTGCAAGGCTGCATGTGTGCTCTAAGTTATCTGCCTGTCTCTCCCTTAATTATGCACAGAGTTGTTCTCCCTTGCTCAACTCGCCCTTTGACTTCCAAATCTCATACTCAAAGTCAGGCTGGAACTCCGTATACAGTGTCTCCTATGGCATATCGTTAGCTTTAATACACTCAACAAAGGTCATTTTCTCTTCAAGAACTGGAAGCAAACTTACAGGATCAGCATTCACCTTGTGGGTAAACTCGGCCGCTTCATCGCTCACAATCTTCTTCTCCAACCCGGCTGCCTCGACCATAAGCTGCACCTCACAGGTCCTCTCCAACGCGGTGAACAGGTACGCAGCCTCATCGACCGTCCCACCGGTTGTCAGCAGTCCGTGGTTTTGGAGGAAGATGACCCTGCCCTTATCTCCTAACGCCTCGACCAGTTTTTTCCCTTCGTCCCTACCGAGCACAACACCGCCAAAGTCATCGTATACTGCTTGAATGCCGTGGAAGAGACAGGCATCCTGGTTGATGATATCGACAGGTTTTCCAAATGCAGACCACGCCTTTCCGAAGCGAGAGTGCATGTGACAGGCGGCATGGACGTCAGGGCGGGCTTTGTGGATGGCGCTGTGGATGACGAAGCCGGCGGCATTGACTGCGACTCTGTTGCCGCCAATGACCTGACCCTCTTCGTTGATCCGAACCATGTCGCTGGCCTTGAGCATGCCGAAGTGCTTGCCAAGGCTAATTTGCTCGTGTCAGCAAGCTTGAACACCTTTACTAGAAACAACAAGAGTTCGCGTGTGTTTGGCTTACGGGTTGATCCAAAAGGTGTCCGGTTCGACAGGGTCACGGACGGAGATGTGTCCAGCTGTGCCTTCTGTGAACCCCTTTCGGGCAAAGACCCTGAATGCGCCGGCCATGTGTTCGAGCTGCCACTGGCGCTTCTTGTACAGGTCGGTGAACTTGGGAATGCCGGGGAACTCGTATCCGCCAGTGGCTAAGGATGCCGTGACACTACCCGATGTCGCTGAAGTCTTCGATTGCTGAGTAGGAAACAAGGAGACTGCAGTGTCGAGCTTTCGCTCTTCAGTCTGTGTTATGCTTGTAGACATGTCGTTGGCTATTTTGTGCGTATATCTGTATGCAGGCGAGTGCGTGCCAGGTTTAGAAAAGTAGGGTTGTGCAATGTCTAATTTCCCCGGCAGAAAGGGCGATATTTTGATGGAGATAACAAAAATTTGCGTCCCAGAGATGGCGTATCAATATAGCTTCGGCATCTCTTCAACCACAAAGTCCATCACGGACTTTTACGGAGAGGTCGGAGGTGATGGTACGTATCATGCACAGCATGGGTGCGGATACCTGATGATCCTCAATTACTCTCTCCTTCTAGTAACCACTGGCGACGCAATGTTTTATTACCTACTGGCGGAGATCGAGAGACTCCGTACGTAACCCCCAAAACAAATGGGGCTGTTGTTTGCAGCAATCTTCGGCATGAGCTTCCCATTCTCGAGTACGATAAGGGTGGGGGCGGAGGTCCGAGTCGCATTTCCAGAAATCTGATGATTGCCCATGGTCTCCCACAATTAGAATCCGGAGCTGTGGCTAGATCTCGTCAAGAGAGAGAGGCAATGCAAGGCGAGGCGGGGATTTCCTATTTCAGCTCCGGGGACCGGAGACCCACTTCAACATTTCGGCAGCGGGGCCCAGGCCCAGAGCCGGCGCCCAATGTATCTAGATATCTCAGTCGCGTGCGTATAGGCCGAATTTCATGGCGACGAGATCCTTTTACGAAGATGATAGTTGTCTCTGTATCTCGCCATTTCTTCTTGAGTCGGTCTCGGAAATTCGAAAGCTCTGGGAATCTCACTGCAACACAGTCCTGTCAATATGGCCAATGCAGTACCCCAGCTGAGGGATCCTTCCCTCTTCATTCAGAAGAATTTCATCAACAATGAGTGGATAGACTCCATCTCAGGCAAGACTTTCAACGTTTATGGTAAGCAATTATATCCATCGTAACTGTGTTCCTTGTCCCAGGTTGAAAAGCTATTTTCCCACGGACTGACTGACTTCTGACCCCAGACCCTGCGACGGGCTCGACCATCGGCTCATGTCCTGAGTCAACCCCTGAAGATGCGGAGAGGGCCATTCGAGCCGCCTCAGCCGCTCTTCCAGTCTGGAAATCAGCTACAGGACGGGACCGCTCAAGGATTCTGCGACAATGGTACGAGTTGGTCCTAGAGAACAAGGACGACCTAGCGACGCTTATTACGCTGGAGAACGGCAAGTCCAAGGCTGATGCAGATGGTGAGGTTCTCTTCGCGGCGAGCTTCATCGAGTGGTTTGCCGAGGAGGCGCCACGGATTTATGGCGATGTCATCTCCCACAGCCAGTCGAGCTTCAGAGTCTCTACCTTGAAAGAGCCCATTGGCGTATGCGGCCTCATCACACCGTAGGTTGCCTTTGGCCCCAAATCTCAATCATGGTGTTTCGAACACCAACACATCCTCCTAATCAAGTTACTGACGCCATCGTCTAGATGGAACTTCCCAGCCGCAATGATTGCTCGGAAACTCGCTCCAGCCCTCGCCGCCGGCTGCACCTCGATTCTGAAACCCGCCTTCGAAACACCCTTCACGGCCAATGCGCTCCTCTCTCTTCTCTCCCGCACCTCACTCCCACCCGGCGTCGTCAACTCCATCACCGCAGATACCAACACCCCCTCGATCGGCCAAACCCTCTGCTCCTCCGATATTGTTCGCAAAATCTCCTTCACAGGCTCGACCCGCGTAGGCAAGCTTCTCATGAGCCAATCCAGCGGGACCCTCAAGAAGATGAGTCTAGAGCTGGGTGGCAATGCGCCCTTTATAGTGTTCAACGACGCAGATCTTGACGTTGCTGTGAAAGCAGCCGTGACGAGTAAGTTTAAGTCTTCGGGTCAGACTTGCGTGTGCTCGAACCGCATCTTTGTACAGAAGGGGGTGCATGATGAGTTTTTGAGGAGGCTGAGGGAGGAAGTCGGGAAGTTCAAGGTTGGGTCTGGGTTTGATGCCAAGACAACGCATGGACCTCTCATCTCTGCGGCGGCTGTTCAAAGACTTGAAGGTCTCGTGAACGAGGCGGTGCAGGGCGGTGCGAAGGTCGAGTGCGGCGGTTCAGCCCTTAAGGATCAAGGTAAGATACATCACAGTCGCGCCCATTTTGCTGTTCCTCTCAACATCAGGTTCACTGACCCTATCTGTATCGCAATAGGCTCCAATTTCTTCGCCCCAACGATTCTCAGCAACGTGAAAACCTCCATGCGCGTTGTAGACGAGGAGATCTTCGGCCCCGTAGCCCCAGTCTTCAGCTTCGATGAAGAAGAAGCCATCATCCAGGTCGCCAACAAATGCGATGTCGGCCTTGCCTCCTACATCTTCACACAAGATCTGAACCGCGCGACGAGTATCACCGAACAACTTCAATTCGGCATGGTCGCAGTGAATAGTGGCGTTGTATCTGACGCTGCTGCTCCGTAAGTTACCCTTTCCTCTGATCGTCCTCTAGGCGCTGGAATTGAGCAGGAAGCTAATATGTATGGCTCAGCTTTGGCGGAGTCAAACACTCGGGTCTTGGTCGCGAGGGAAGCAAGTACGGCATCGAGGATTACTTACAGATCAAGACGGTGGTGCTGGGCAACGTCAATGTGCAACACCGCGCCCTCTTGTAGGGAACCATGGGCCGTATCACCATGTATCCTGGTAAACATATAGAGAAATCCACAAAGGAATGAAGCTCGGATTCGAAAAGGATCTTCCTATCCTTCTACATGATCTGTACACATATGCCTTCAACTCCGGATATCATCTTGCAGCCTTGATCGTAGTATACAGTGCCACCACTCGCAGGCCCTTCATCAGCCCGCACCGACCGGTCTTCCTGCCTGCTTATGCGCTTGTCGCGAACCAATAGTTATCCCAGAGGTATTCATAATCATCCAAGATGCCAGCGAGGAAACCCGGCAATTTCCCACTAACCTTCCTTACCACGCCCTTCGTCACGTTCTCGTAGAAGGCACCCCTCATCGCCCACCAGCCCATTGCCCAACCTCTCCTGTCCCACTCATCCCTCTCCAACACGGTGACGCGGAGGCTCCTATCGCGGAGCTGTCGGGCAGCCAGTTCGGTGGCCACGCCGAGAAGCCAGGGAGTCCAGGAGCAACGTGAGGAAACGTTGTTGCGGGTGCGTGAGCGAGCAAGCGCAAGAGCGTAAAGCAAAGGAGCAAGGATGTGGAGGATTTCTGTGGCTTGGGAAGAGCCACGGAGACGGTTGAGGAGCTCGAAGGCAGGCTTGATGTCGCCTGGGTTGGGTAGCGACGGCAGTGATACGCCAGTGCGTGGCATAGTCCACTCTCGTTCGTGGGGAGGAATATTGCTGTTGGCATTTGACGATGCGGTAACAGTGGTAGATCGGTCCACGATGGTGCCATGGGCATCAACCTCATCCATCAACTCACTCTCGCTTCTCGCTACACCATCTCCATCTTCAGCCTCTGCCTCCTCTGCAGAGGACTCCTCTGGTACGGGCTCCCTCTTCGGCAAGACCGGGGAGACCAGTGGTCTTGAGCGCGTGACTCGCAGCAGGATCAACCTGCATACTGCCTTGATCGCCTCAAGCCGCACAACGACACTCCATCGAGTACGCTCTCCACCTTTGCGATTAGCAGCCATCTCGCAAAGAAGTTCTGTGTACACGACCATCTGCAACAGCATTGCAACGCGACGATCAGTCTTACTCCGCGCGGTCCAGAACTTTGTGTCTAGCGCATGGGGGTTTGGTACCGGCTTTGGTGATGCTGAGGCAGACGGGCTCCCCGCTCGGTTCGATAGTAGCCTTACCCATGCCTTGAGCACCTCCGGTAATGATTGCTACCTTGTCCTTCAGGACAGGGAAGGCTTCGGCTTCGGCTTCAGGCACGTCGAGAGGCATGGTGTTGAGTTTGACAGCAAAAACAGAGTAAAACAATGTGTTTGGGTGTGTGATGATGACTCAAAAAAGTGGGAAAGAAACGTGGTAGGACTGCCAAAGTGAGCGACCATGCACAAGAAAGACGAAAGTAAATGCGATTAGATAAGTGTATGCCGCTTGTATGGAGCGCACTAACGTAGTGGCAACTTTTGGCGCGGATCCCCCAGGAACTCTTGAGTCTTTCTTCTTTCTTTTTTTTTTTTTTTTTTTTTTTTTTTTTTTTTTTGGTGCCGGACAAGTTGCCGGTTGCAGGGTCCCCTTAACCCCAGGATTTGCGAAAGTAACCTCTCGGCCACTCGGTAGTCTTTGAACTGCGGTATGATCTCATACTGACTGGTCCATTTCCTCGAGGAGTTTTCGTTCGCGATGTTAGTGCGTAGGATTTCGTTTTCCAACTCTGTACTCCTTACTCTTGATATAAAGAGTTAGAGAATTCGGGAGCTTTTGCAAATGCAGTTAGCAAGGCAGATATACCTAATATCGTGGCAAGAGTGCTGTACTAAAAAAAAAAAGGTTTAAGTAGTCATTCCATTCTGATCAAAGGAAAGAAACACCTTAGAATGATTACTTAGTCGATTGCTTCTCCCAAATTTAAGCTTTAGATTGCTAACATAGTTGGGCGATAGATGAGGATAAAAAAAAGCTTTGACGGGAGATCCCTAATGAGCATAATCAACCTACCTTACAAGCTTTTGGCGCTTGGGGTCAAGAACCTAGGATTTCATCACTCACATGGTGGATCTCTCTAGGGTTGGTTTGAGATTAGCGAGGCGTTTTGGTGGCATCAAAGGCTTGGTCGTTTTACATCCCGGCGGATAGAGGATATTTGCCTGGGCATTAATTGGATGGATTGTGAATACTATAAATAGCATATGTTAATATATTCCAACAAATCGTGGGTTGTGTACGGAGTAGTTAGATGGTTTTTTCCTTTTTTACCTTTCTTCCACATTGATCGATTTCTTTTGCTATCCCATCACCATCGGAGGCCTTATTTTGGACTGCTTCGCCCCCAGGATCTCGGTGCTGCGCCCATGCACTCAGCCCTGTCAGGCCTTGCACAACATCCGCCTCTCTTACTGGCTGTTTAACGACACTTGAGCATGGGTGATGCTGACATTATGGTTCCCTCCAGTCAACAGCAACTTTAATAACTCAAGCTCATTCATGAAACTTGGCGAGATCTATCATTTCAGTTCAAATCATTCTGAAGGAAAATGGCATCCGAAATGAAAACATGTTTTGTTGAACGCAAGGACGCTATTCAGGTCCACGATCACTGTCCCGAGCGGTCATATGTTGAGTTGGAAGTGCCGCAAGATGCGAAGAGGGTCCACGCTGTTACTTTCGCAGGAACATCTCGCGATCAAGGTCAGTAACAAGTTCTTAATTTCGTCAGAGATAACTAAATGTCATACAGGCTGGGCAGACAGATCAGAAGCTGTATCGTTCACATGGTGGGACGCTTCAGTAAAGCGCCCAGAAGGACGTGGAGATCTACGCACGATTACTGTACTCAACAATCGCTTGGCAAATGATGAACCCCAGAACTGGTCTGACAGGTGGACTGTTTTCCATGGACCGAGGCGAAGACTCTGGATTGAGGCCCTTCGACCAGGCGATGTGATTCAGTTGATTCCTCGAGCTATGTACATGGCTTGGGTGAATATCATCGACGAGGGAAGCATCAAGATTGAGTACGAACCAAAGGAGTTGGAGGAAGAACTTCAAACCCTACAACTTACGTCAAATGCTTCTCATTACACTGGGACGTTGAGTGTCGAAAGGCAGGATATTCGACTCCTCCATGTTGAGCCAGGCGCTTTCGACGATCCGATCAAGTGTTCTTTTCGCTTGGCTAGCTTGAAAGAGGTCGAGTCAAAAGGCATCGACTTCCACGCCTTGTCATATTGCTGGGGAGATCCTACCGAGCGGGAGGATATCTTTTTATCGAAAGAAGGTGAATTCGACAATGAAAAGAAAGGGATGCCTTTTAGTATTGGAAAGTCTGCTGCCCAAGCACTCCGTCGCTTGAGACTAGAGGGAAAAACTCTGGTTATATGGATCGACGCCGTGTGCATCAACCAAGATGATCTCGAAGAGAGAGCCCAGCAGGTCACGCTCATGAGTCAGATTTACTCCTTAGCCTCAGTGGTTCACATCTGGCTGGGAGAAGATAACCACGGTGTCGAGGCTTGCTTGAGGCTCATCAGAGATATCTGCAACTCAAACTCCAGACTATGCCAAGGCGGCGAACAATGTTCTTGCGCTGGAACAGCCCATTTAACTCCCCTGGAGGAGATAAGGGCGTATGAGCAGAGCAAAAAGGATGAGGGAAAAGCCATTTCGTTCAAGGGGATGTTGGAAGTTTTCGACATCCACTTGAAGAACTGGACAAGAGAAATCATTGATCTTGCTGGTTGGTATGGAAACACACAACTATCGTTCCTCATGAGCACCCTTTACGAAAACCCATGGTTTACTCGAGTCTGGGTGATCCAGGAAGCTCTATCAGCGAAACGGCCCTTCATTCACTGCTCTGCAGAGCAAGTCCCCTGGGAAGAAGTAGTGCAAGTCAGCAACTGGCTTGAGAACCCGGGATATTCCAGCCAAAACCCCCATGTTGTCTCCCAGCAGATTTCCATGGCGGCTATTTGGAAAACTTTAAAACCCAAAGGACGAACTACGGAGGTTCCGACTACTCCCATCGAAGCACAGGATACGAATGAGTTGTCGAGTATTCTAGAAGTCTTTCTCTCAGGTTTGGATCTCAAAGCGACGGATCCTCGAGATAAACTATTTGCTTTGCTCACATTCGCGAACGAAACGCACGATACTACGAAATTGGATGATTTGATCCGACCCAACTACGATAAGTCCAAGGAGAGAGTGTTTGCTGACTTTACGCGCTGGTGGATCCGAGAGCACAACTCGGTGGCTATTTTATCATCTATTCACTGTCAGCCGTCGCGCACTTGGGTGAAGATTCTGGGTCCCGAAGCCCAAGATCCAGTGACCGACCGACCAACTTGGTCTGTTGATAGCAGAGGAAGCTCAAGACGTACACAGGCCAACTTGAATGCTGGCTTTAAATTCAAAGCAGCAGGCGATACAAAGCCAAATCTCGAGCTTCTGAAAACCGATGATCCTCTGGTTCTTCGACTATCAGGTCTTCACATTACTGAGATCAGGAGTATCAGCCATGCACCCATCGAGTACATCTATCCTTACCAAAAGCCTGTCGAAGAGCAAAGCGAACTATCCCAAGTCTTTGACAAAATCTTCGATCCCTGTGCACTATCACCGTTCTGGTCCAGAAACCTGACTGCAGATGGCTTCAGAACGGAGAGCAACGAGACATGCAACATGAAATATCTAGATCACATGCGCGCTCACTGGAACTACCGTTCGCGAGAACCACTTGAAGTGTTGAAACCAAACGCTGGGAAAGAGCTGGAGCACTACAAGACGAATAAACTTCCGACGTGTATGGAGCCTTGTTTCTTTGTTACGACGTCGGGGTTGTTTGGATTATGTCCTTGGCGGTCGAAGGAGGGAGATTTGATTGTGTTGCTTGATGGCGGTAATGTGCCGTATTTGCTGCGGCCTGTTGGGGAAGAGAAGTTTGAGTTGGTCGGGGAGTGTTTTGTGCAGGGGATTATGCATGGGGAGATATTGGAGGGGTTGGCGAAACTTGGGAATGGGCTTGGGAAGAGGCAGGTTTTCAGTGTCATTTGAGGATTTTAAGTAGTAAACAAGCGATCTAGCAGAATGCGATCTTACGACTATAAATTATGGGTTATAGATAGTTTAAACAGCATATATGAAGGTTTAACCAGAAAGTTAATCTGCAACGCTATGGAGTCACTATACAAAGTAAATTCTGCCACTAGAAAGAGCTCAAGCAAGTCAAGCCCCTCATGATCTCAAGTATCTATAGCCATAATATCCCAGAATACTCGTCCCCGTTACAGCAGTCGTCAAAATAAACACCAAACTCGTCACAATACCCTGCTCAAAGAAACCAAGCTGCGTTCCCTTGAGCTTCCGCTTCATCTCCGGTAATCTCTTCGTAGCCTCTTGATCCAGCGCACTTAACTCTCTGGCAGAAGTTGCCTTGACAATCTTGTCGAGTTTGCTGTCAGTAGCAGATTTGGTGAGATACTTGGGCTTTAGGCGGGAGAAGAAGTCTTGATGGTAGATGTCATTGGTTCCGGAGTCGGGAGGGATGCCGGATGGTGCGGTTGGAGAGTCTAGGTTGTTAGTGTTGACTATTGTGAGGGAAGGGGAGGACGTGACTTACAGAGGAGTTTGGTGGGGATGTGGTTGACATAACTGACGGCTGTATCTACGAATTGGCATAGATACTTGGCCATAGCGGGATTGGTGAAGATATAAGCAGCAGCAAGAGATCCGATACTAGAAATGTCAGAAATATTCAACCAAATAGAGCTCTTGTACTTACTCTCTTGACGTATCGATAGCATCATCCATACTCGTAACAGCATGCACAATCAGCGTCGTCTCATCCACCTTTTGCTTCAACAAATTCGATTCCCTGCTCTCAACATCCAAAATCACTCCATTCGACCCAGAAAGCACAACATGCACAGAATCATCCTTCTCAACCTCCTTCGACAGCGCTGACTTGGGCGCTTTAGTCTTATTCGGTGAATTAGCCAAGAACTCAGTGCTCTGCTGCACAAGAGCGCGTAGTAAATCCTTCTTGACCCATTCGTTGACGAGGACAACGTCAGGCGCGTAGGGGGCTTTGCCTTGGAGACTGAAACGCGCTGATACAAGAGCTTTGGCGGCGGCTTGGATATCTGCGTCGCGTTCCACGAATGCTACGACTGGTGCTTCGGGGTCTGAGACGAGATGGTCTTTGAGGATTGGGCCATCTGAGCCGTTTTGCGAGACGCGGATGTGAGGAAGGCTGATGTCTTGTGCTGTGACTTCTTGGTTTGAGACTGTGAAGATATCTCTGTCCAAAGACTTGGCGATCAGATCTAGCACAATCTTTGGTGTGTCCCGTAGTGAGTTTTGAGCCTACACTCATTAGTATCCGTCTCATACTTAGGATATTCATAAGAAACTTACCTGCACAATAATACAGTTTCCAGCCGCAAGAGCCGGCGCCAACGCCGCGATCAATCCATAAAAGAAAGCATGGTACGCAGGTTCAATAACAACAACACCAATTGGTTCCCGACAAGTAATATCGTCATGACCCTTCGTAACAGCATACTCATCCTCAGTCTCCTTCACCGGATCAAGCGACTCATGCGCTTCAGCAATAGCCTGCAGAGCAAGCCAATACTCAACCTTTACCTCAGCAGGTTGATGTTTCGTATCTTTCGCAATAGCATCTTGAATCTGCACAGCTTTATCAGCCAATGCGGTATGAAGATTCCGCAATTGATCTTTTCGGTAGAACGGGTTGTGAAGACGTCCGTCGATGGCTGCTGATCTGATTGCTGCGAGTGATTTCGACATTGTGAGTAGTGAGAGTGATGGGGCACTAAGCTGATGTTGGAAATTGGAGATGTCGAGTAATATGGTCAGATACTTGAGGGCCCCTATTTTGATGCTAAGAGCTCAAGAGTTACTGTAGAGGGACGAGTTGGGGTTGACTCCGGGGACCCCGGATTCTCCATCGGTTCGGGTGAGGGCGACTCGGGGTAGTAAACCTCCACATCCCGAGTGGAGGTCTCATCAAACGATAATGCCCCGAATCACCCGACAGAGTTTGAACGGCAAATGAGAATATGCAACGTTAGTAAATTCACCAACACTCTATCAATTCTCAAATTCATCACTCAAACTTGACATCAACATCACATCCTTCAACATGTCGACCACTACAGTAACGCACACCCAAAACGGCGATTTTCACAGCTCCATCCTTCGCGATTATGAGCTTCACCACTCCCAAGCCCGCGAGGAATCGCCTGATTGTCGAACATCGCCAGTGACGTCTGCAGAGCATCCAGAATTCGATCTGCCGCATCGCCGTGTACCTGAGTATAGACCGCTCAATCGGGACGAGGCTCATGTCAATGGTGTTCGTGTCTATACGAGCCCGGCTGAGAGGTTCTTTATCACTGCTATGTTTCGAGGTTTAAGTGTCAACGCTGTAAGTAATTTGGTGAGGTTTTTGAATATGAGCTGACTTGAGAAGGGCGCTGCTCAGTATTGGAGGGCGTCGATCGGGAGGTTTACGGATAAGGTTTGGAAGTACCAAATTGGAGGAGAGTTTTAGATCGGCAGCTGAATTACGCGAGGGATGGAGTTTACTGTTGAATTTTCTTTGTTATTCAAACATATATCATATCTATCGAATTATCACATTTTTCAACCAAGTTCGTTGTGTGATTTCAACTTGTAATCTCTCTTGTGAAAGACAGCTCAAGTAGTGAAGCCTAGATGTATGAGCATTTATTTCCGTTGAATAAGACTCAAACGACTCTATGATTCGGGCATATATCAAGGCACATTCTACTTCGAGGCTCTTTCAGAAAATATCAAGAGCTCTCAATTTTCTATGTCCTTCATCAACGTATGGCATTGCGCTCAAGAGAGAATTGTTAGACATTTACACAGGACAAACATCGTCATCGTATTTTCACTCGTTCTCAAGCTAAAATCAAATATATCTACCTACTCGGAAGCTTTGACACCCTCCATATTTCCATAATCCTCACCCAACTCCTTCCCCCCGACATCAGGCTTCGTCGACGGCAAAAGCACATACAACATCCTCGCCCACTCCGTCTCACTAGTATTCCTCCACGCATGCATCGTCGCCCTCTGCACACAAACATCACCCCTCTTCAAAACCTTCTTATCCCCCGAATCCAAAATCAACTCCACCTCGCCCTCCAGCACAACACCGTAGTCAAGACTCACAGTGCGATGCATAGGTGAAACGTGGCCAGGGCACATGTCGACATAGCGGAGGACAGTGCCGGTTGAGATGCTGAGGCCTGGTTGGTCGGCCAGGAAACCTTGGTAGGATTCTACGTCGGCGTTTTTGGTGAGCTTGGCTGGGAATTCTTTCGTCGCGTAGCCTAGTGCGAAGTGTGCCTTGCCGTCGGGGAGGGCGTAGAAGGGTGCGTCTGAGTTGATTGATGTGTCGATTATGGCTTTGCCATCATCGTTGTGTGTCGTGATGATGCGTTGGGTTTGTCGGAGTTTGCCGTTGAGAGCCATTGTGAAGGTTTGGAGTTATAAATTTGGTGTATGTTGATGATGGCAAGCAATTGGTTCTGTAAGTTGTTTGCTGAAACAGTCTATGAAAGCGTTGTATTCTATTTCCTCTCATCATTTTATGTCAAGCGCCGGATATAAAATGACCCCATTCCACTTCCATACCCGGGACTGTTCCCCTCGATTTATCCTCGGGATGTGGAGGGACCCCATGTCAACAGATGCCGATCGTCCACTTAATCGTTGGCGGGTTTCGGAATTAAGTCCTCGGGATAGAATGGGTTAATGATTGATAAGACGTGACTAGAATGAATTGATGGGACTGTCACTCTTACCATATCGACTGCTGCGTTTTGAATCAAATTGTGATCATTCACTAATCAAGGAAAACAACCACCATGGCATCTGCTGACTATGCTCACCACTTCACCGAGAAGAACATTCCTTTCGGAATAGCCTCATCTCAGTCTCACAAGACTCCGCAAGCTGTTACCAGACTTGGAAACACTGTGATATTTCTGAATGATCTAGTCGAAAAATTATTCAAGGATGCTGATGGCCTTACTGAAGGTGTATTTAACGAGCAGACTCTGAACTCTTTTGCTGCTCTCCCCAAGTCCGTGCATCAACAAGTTCGAAAGCAAATCCAGCAAACGCATCAGCAAAATGGTTTCGATGGCTTTCCTCCAGACAGCAAAGAAGACATCAATACTGTAACAATGCATTTACCAGTAGAAATCAAAGATTTTGCAGGTATGAAAAACCCGTCAGCCCTTTTGAATCAAAGCTAACTTTCAAACAGACTTCTCCTGCTCTCTTGACCACGTTATAAACGCAGGTCGTATAGTAGTCAATAACGGAACGCCACCACCTGGCTTCTTCAAATTCCCCGTTGGATATCAAGGCCGAACAGGCTCTATCGTTGTTTCAGGAACGGATATTGAGCGTCCTTATGGACAGTTCAAGAACCCTGCTGCAGCTGAAGGCGACGATCCTATTATTTATGCGCCGTCTCAGAAGGTTGATTACGAGGTTGAGCTTGCTGCTGTGATTGGAAAGCCGTTGGGTATGAGGGAGAGACTTCATGCTAAGGATGCTGAGGAGCATATCTTTGGTTTTGTGATTCTCAATGATTGGAGTGGTAAGTACTTGGCCAACACTAGACGAGAGAGGAGACTAACAGATTTAGCCCGTGATATTCAAGGTTTTGAAATGTTTCCTCTCGGCCCTTTCAACGGCAAGAGTCTAGGAACTTCAATCTCACCCTGGATCATCACCCTCGATTCTCTAGAGCCTTTCAGAACCAAGGCCCAAGAGCAGAAAGCCATCTCAGCCTCATACCTTCAGCATCCTAACCCCTCAACATTCTCCATCACTTTGAAAGTTGACGTCTTGGCGAACAACGCCACCACAACACTTGGCGTTTGTCCAGTTGAGTCTCTGTACTGGACACCTCAACAAATGGTTGCGCACTCTGTTAGTTCGGGTAGTGCACTTCGGACCGGTGATCTCCTGGCTACGGGTACTGTTTCTGGCTCTGAGGAGACGAGTCGAGGCTGTATGCTTGAGAGCACAGAGGGTGGTAGCAAACCTGTTACGTTGAGCGATGGGTCGAAGAGAGGATTTCTGGAGGATGGTGATGTCGTGAGGATAACGGGATCTGTTGGTGGGGATGAGTCGGGCGTTGGATTTGGTGAATGTATTGGTCAACTTACTCTTGCTCGCCCTTACTGAGTTTGATTTGATAGATATATGAAGAATAGAGAACATTATTTGATGTTAAATATTGCATTTTTGTATCAATCCAAGGTCTGCCGGTCAGGACCATTGATTACCAGTCTATATGTGTGATCTGGGCCTCCTATCAAGTTATTGAGGTGAATGCTTCCCTTTCGCCAAGTGCAATCACAGATGTGACCTGGATCTTCTGCAAACACTGTTTTTAACCCCCAAAATCTTCATGCCGCCAATAAATGTTATCTTAACACCAGACATCAGCTGCTGAACATGAACACAGCTCAATATACGATGAAATGCCTTGCTATGAAATGCTAATAAATATGCGTACAGAATTTAAACCCGCTACTCGACCCTTCGGGCATGAGAAATATCACCCACACCCCTTCCATACTCAACCTTACTCTTAACAACACCATAAACAGGAATCTCCGAAAACCCAGTAGCGATATGATTCAGCGTAGGCAGGCTATCCCACGTACCAGCTGTAAGATCCAAGTCACCGCCACTTCCAACCAAAGTCTTTTCAACCTGTCGCTTTGTCGTCTCCAACCCATCCTCGATAAACACAGGATACGCGGCGTCGGCAACACCGGGCTGGCCGACTGCAGGAACATATCGGTATATCAATAGTCCTTGCTCCTCTGGTAGAGGAGCGCCTGGGGGACCAACAGTAGGGGGATGGCCGTTTGTTCCGTTGGCGCCATTTACACCGTTGACGCCATTTTCATGTCCGTTGGGAGCCTCCCCTAAACCCTTGAGCGTGATGTCAACGAACTCTGCTCCTCGCCAGCTACAGCGAATGCTAGTGTTGGCTCCCTTCTCCACAACATCGATATCGCAAAAGAGCTTAGGCATACCCAACTCCTCACGACCCGTGACGATAGGATCAGCCAAGTTCTCCAGAAGAACAGCTAAGAACGAACCAGAGATCTTGCTGCCATCCTTCTTCTCATACTGCACGCCATGGATCCAAAGACCAAAGAACTTGTAACCGCCGCCACCAAGCCACTTCATATCCTTCAGCTCAGTGCACGAGTATGTAGCTTCAGCAACAGTACCGGGCTTGTAGAAGCTGAATCCGTCTGTGGGGAAGAGGGTCTTGAGGTATGTAGCCGAGGACTTGAAACGGACCGACCAAGTGGTGAACGAAGAGTCATTTCCGTTATATCGTTGTCCGTGGAAATCTTGTCGAGGACTAGGCATGGGGCCGAATGATACTGGAGACTTCCAGTGCAGGTTCTTGTTCTGAGACCAGAGATGATCTCTGAGAGCTTTCTTGGTGTTGTGCCACTCATCATGACCGAAGTTGTAGTTAAGGAACTTGTAGACTGGAGATTGTCAGTTTTGATTATTCGTGACTGAGGATGTAGGTAACTCACTGTTAAACTTGGCTCGTGTCTCCTCATCAAGATCCTCGCCTGCTTGTCTGGTAAAGAGTTGCACCATATGAGCTCTCTCGTCTCTGATCTTCTCGTAAAGGGAGAGACGGCTGGGGATATCATCGGCTGTTGTACCATAAGGGAGCAGGGCCACTAGGGATGCTGCGTCCTCAATGGCAATGCCACCACCCTGTCCTTGATCTAGATAGGTGAAATGGTCAGTAATGTTATGTGAGTAAATATGATGTACTTACGGGGTAAGAATGGGTGAGCCGCGTCTCCAAGCAAGACAAGTCGATCTTTATGCCAAGTAGGAATACGGTCCATGTCCAGCAGAGTCCAAAGCTTCAAGTCACTGGCATCAACCAGGTTGAGAATAGCACGGACCCTTGGCTCAAAGTCTTTATAGACCTCAAGAAGAAGTTCCTTGCTGCCGCCCTGTCCCCAGCCTATTCATGTCAGCTTGGCACTCATAATCCAGGTGCTTCCGGGCTTACCAGATCCCTTATTTGCCCCGGAGGTGATACTGCTTGGGTGAATGGCAACAAAGTTCATGACGGTGTTGTTGGAGCAGGGATACATGATAATTCTTCGATCATCACCCACCCACATCGTCATAGTACCTGTGCGCTCGGCGAAAGGTCTGGTTGTTTCGTCATTGAGGTATTTCGAATGGGGAATCATGAATCTGAAGGCGCTCTTTCCAGAGCCATAGGGCTTGATATCTGTGCCAGTGACGATTGACCGTGTTATCGACTGCCTGTGATTAGTTTCAAAATTTATAACCTGAGACTTGGGTTCTTACGCTGACGCCATCGGCTCCAAGAACCAAATCTCCAGATACTGAAGTGCCATCTTCAAACTTGACAGTCGCCGTTGAGGGATCGACATCAACTACTGGGCTAGAGGTCTTGAGAATAGCTGGTGTTCCAGGGCCTTCGCTGGAGGTTGCTTGGTTCTTGAGGTTCTCGTGTAGACTGACACGATGCGCAAGAACCCATGGCTGCATGATGTTAGCGATTGCTACAGGAATGACACCTTGTGACATACGTGCTCCCAAACTGAGAGTGGTCCTTTGAGGTGGTTATCAAACTTTAGGTGCCCATTGTGTGTATATTCAGTAACCTGCGAGCGTCAGCCTGTAGTTCAGATCTTTGTGATTGTGTGACTTACGCCTTCAACGCGATTCGCGCCAAAAGTCTCAGGATAAACACCAAATCGCTTCAGAAGTCCATGACTGTTGGGAGCCACGTGAATAGCAGCACCGACTTCTCGTGCCAATTGCGATCTCTCGAATAACTAAGATACAGAGTATGAGTCAAAGTGGGTATTGTCGAGATAAAGTTTACTTACTGTTACTTTATGCCCTTGTTGGCGGAGACCAAGCGCAGCGGTTAAACCACCAATGCCTGGAATGTCAGCATTTCCTCACAATAATTACTCCAAGATTAATAGAATTACCTGCTCCAACAATGAGAACGTTCAAAGGCCTTGTTTCTGTATCCTGAGTCATGATTGCGGTGAATAATACAATAAAACAGCCCAAGAGAAGCGCACTCGGTGATGTATATGACCAAACGATGTAACGATTTCGTGCAGCTCTGAACCTAATAAACCCCAGACTCGCCAAACCGTCTCATGATCACCCTTCCCCAGATTCTCCCGCTTCCCCATCCCATCTCCTCCAAGTCCCCGATCTCACTTTGCATTCTGGGGTCTTACGCGTTTCGGGACTCGGCCCCACGTAACCGAGCGTCCCCCGTATCGGAACCCTCCACCTAAAAAAAAAGTTGGGGTCTCAACCGAAGGGACAATTCGGCGACGAGCAGAAATATGGTGCAATTGAGGGGGAGTAATCCACTGGGAGGGAAGTGAAATAGGGCACATTTCACAAGGGCTTTTCTGGTTTTGGTCTGAGCATAATTCAGTTCTACTACTATAACAATTATTACGATGCCGAACCCTATCAAGGAGGATATCCATACTGTGGATGAGGACTCGTTTCCTTACATTTTTGAACAGAATGCTACTGTTCCTCTCAAGGCGGGTGATGGCCTCGTGAGACTCAATGTCTATCGACCGAAGGGTGTTGACAAGGTTCCTGTTCTCGTCACATATGGCCCTTATGGAAAGGACATTTGGTATCAAGAGTGAGTCTCCATTCTTCTACTCAGAAAACACCCACCAACAGTTTTGCAGCTTCCATCCCAAGTCCTTCAGTGAGGTGAATCCTCAGCACAAGTCCCAGCACTCAGCATGGGAAACTCCAGACCCTGGCTTCTGGACCAAGCACGGCTATGCCATCGTCCGCGCTGATGAGCGAGGTCTCGGCCAATCAACCGGCAAGCTTGATACCATGTCAAGAGGCACCAGCGAAGCCTTCTTCGATGTCGTCGAGTGGGCCGCCGAGCAACCTTGGTCATCTGGAAAAGTCGGTCTTCTCGGTATCAGCTACTACGCCGGAAGTCAATGGCGAGTCGCTGCCCGTAAACCAAAGGGTCTGAGTGCCATTGTTCCTTGGGAGGGTATGTCAGATTATTACCGCGATCGGTGCCGACATGGCGGAATTCTTTCAAATTCTTTTATCAAGTTTTGGTGGAACCGTCAGGTCATTACGAATCAGTACGGTCGACCTGGGAGAAATGCTAGGAACTGGGGTCCTGATACTATTGAGGGTGATCTACCTGAAGAAGAGCTTGAGGCCAACAGACAGGATCAGACTATCGATAATCAAGTCAACCGTTTCCGAGATGAAGCCTACTACGCTTCCAAGGAGTACGACATGGGCGATATCGAAGTCCCTCTCCTATCAGTAGGCAACTGGGGCGGTATTCTTCTGCATCTCCGCGGCAACATTGAGGGATACATCCACGCTGGTTCAAAGTTCAAGTATCTCCGCCTCATCACAGGCCGTCACGATCTACCCTTCTACTACGAGGAAGAAGTTGAAATTCAACGAAGTTTCCTTGATGCTTTCCTCAAGGGCGAAGACCGCGTTGGTTGGTCCGAAGAAGGTAAGGTCGCTCCAGTTAGTCTTGTTCTTCGAAAGGGCAACGTTGGCTTCAACGACGCCGAGAAGGAAAAGGCTTATCCTCGAAGGGAAGAGAACGAGTGGCCTATTGCGCGAACGCAGTACAAGAAGCTTTTCCTTACACCTGAACAAGGTCTAAGCTGGGATGAGCCCAAGACAGAGCGCAAGAAGATTACCTACAAGGCTCTCGGAACGCTTGAGAAGCCTGAGGTGGTCCAGTTTTCAACTCCTGCTTTTGAGGCTGAGACAGAGATCACGGGCCACGTTGTAGCTCATCTCAATGTCTCAGTCTCCCCTGATCCTTCTGGCCCTACACCCAGTGACATTGATCTATTTGTCACACTCCGCCACTTCGATCCTTCAGGGGAAGAGGTCTTCTATACTGGTACAGCAGGTGATCCCGTCCCACTGACAAAGGGCTGGCTTCGCGTGTCGCTGCGTAAGGTTGATCAAGAGCATTCTAAGCATCGCGAGTGGCTTCCTCACAGAAACTACACAAGCAAGGATGTTCAGCCTGTGATACAGGGTGAAGTTTATGGCGTTGATATTGAGGTTTGGCCTACGAATGTTATTGTTGATAAGGGCGGTAAGTTGGTGTTTGAGGTGTCATCAGGGGATACTCAGGGTTCGGGTATTTTCTTGCACAACGACCCGGTTGACAGGTAAGCATGAATCTTTGAGAATTTTGTGGTCATTGCTGACATGTTTTAGATCACCTGAAGTTTTCCAAGGTTCAAACCATATCCACTTTGGGCCTCGCCAGCAAAACTATATCACTCTTCCTGTGATTCCCAACTAGATAGCACATAAAACAGCATAATAGATTAGTCTTTCCCTTAATCCAGAATGTCAATTGTGAGACAGCGCGAAATTCAAGCAGTCTTCCTCCATAAACAAGACTTAAACAAGACTCGGTATTACATGTGCAGCATGCTGCTCATACACCACTATATAAAACTAGTACCCATAGAATATTAAGCTCGCCCGACATTGGTATACCCGCCATTGGCCACTACACAAAAGACTAAAGTATATAAACAGCCACCATTACAGCCGCCGCAGCCATTCCACCAACGCTGCCCTTCTTGATACTAGCTCCAGACACAGGAACCTGAGCCGTAGGGGTAGAAGCGGCGCCCGAACCAGTAGGTGCAGCAGCTCCACTGCCTCCCTTGGTCATTGATACAACCGTCAAAGGCTTCTCAGTGCAAGATGTAGTAGGGAGAGCGGATCGTGTGACGATGTCAGGAGTCGTTACGGCCGAGGGGCAGGAGCTGCAGGTAATTGTTGTAGATGCAGAGTCGGCAGCATGGACTCCTGAGAGGACTGCATGACTGTTAGCTATTGAATGTATGAGTGCTTAGATTGATTATTTACCTGCGAGAGCAGCGATGATGGTAAACTTCATGATTGCGTTTATGAATGAGTGAAATCAAAGAGTGAATGGTGGGCTTAGACAATCTAACAACAACGGGGAATCCAAGCAAATAAAACACAAAGATGATTAATAAAAACAGGAATGCCTTTACCCATCCACTCTCTGTTAATTAATGCCGACTTCCTAACATCTCTGCTATCAATGACTATCAATTCCACGGACCAAACTCATCCCGAAGACTTTCGGCTGCTCGGAGAGATTATCAATTCCCCTGATCAACACCAAATTTCCTCAAACCTCAGCCTAAGACACATTATCCAAGCGCAACACCATCTACACTAACAACATAACTACTACAATTGTTGAACTAAAACAAACGCGATGTTGACCGGATGGTGAATATTCCGAGCCATGTCTCACCAAAACCCAAGCTATAACTCAATCCTCTCTAGCTCACGGAACCAAAGTCATCCGAGATCCAAACGTCCCACAATTAGAAAACAGCGCACGAATGATGTTGAGCACTAGTTTCGAGCTATCAACTACGGGTTCAAGAGTTGCCGAGTAGAGTCCCTGGAGATCATCGAAACGTGCCCGATCTGGTAATCTGTTTGCACCATGACGTCTTGATTCGGCAATTGGGGTGCTTGTCTTTGTTTGAGATGGATGTTTCTTAGGGCTGAAATTTGGGCGGTGCGATACTTTTGGATTTCGGCTGTTGTTAGCTTCAGTTGGGTTTGGGAGAGATTGGACGGCGGGAAGATCGGAGCGGAATGGTGAGATGCCGAATCGTGATGTTGTGAGTCTAGGGAGATTAAGGCTGGAGATCGAGGGCGGGGATATTATTCGCAATTGAAGTCGGAGCATCATGAGGGCCTAATGGTATTGCTAGGAGTTGGGTTGGGTAAGTATATCTACATGCGCTGGTGATAAAACAATCACATATCTACGACCTGGTGCATCCAATTCCCTTTCAGACCACCAGCAATCTCCTTTCTGTCAAACCACAAGCCTTTAGTCATCATGTACTTCTCTACTGCCCTTCCTCTATTGGCCGCTGGCCTTGCCTCCGCTGCTCCTGTCATTGAGAAGCGTGCCTCTGGCCTCAACGATGGAGTCATCCTCAACTATGCTCTTACTCTTGAGCATCTAGAGGATAACTTCTATCGTCAAGGTCTTTCCAACTTTACTGAGAAGGACTTTGCGGATGCTGGTTATGACTCTACCTTTTACAACAACATCAAGAAGGTCTCTTCTGATGAGACTGCTCATGTTGACTTTCTCACCAAGGCTCTCAAGGGTAAGTTTCGACACTTGACATAGAATGATTGATTGGGCTGACGCTTGTAGCTGCCGGTGTCACACCCGTCCAGGAGTGCACATACTCCTTCGGCGTCACAGACGTTAAGACCTTCCTCGCAACCGCCTCCATCCTCGAGGGCGTCGGCGTCTCAGCCTATCTCGGCGCCGCAGCCGACATCATGAGCAAGACGTACCTCACCGCCGCTGGATCCATTCTCACCGTCGAGGCGCGCCACTCATCCTACATCCGCGGTGCTCTCAAGCAAGTCCCCTTCGCCCAGCCCTTCGATGCTCCCCTGAGCTACAACGAGGTATACTCCCTTGCCTCGGGCTTCATCACAGGATGCCCCAAGGAGAACCCTGCTCTGCCCGTCAAGGCTTTCCCTGCTTTGGCTGCTGCTGCTTCGGGTAGTGAGATCAAGACTGGTAGTACTGTTACGCTTCGGACTCCTGGTTATACCCTTGAGGGTGCCAAGGGCCAGAGTGTCTATGCTGCTTTCATCGCTGTTACGGGCCCTACGTTTGTTGAGGCCAAGGCTGTTGATGGTGGTTTCTCTGTTGAGATTCCCGAGGGCTTTGCTGGACAGACTTATGTTGTCCTTACTGGCTGCAAGGATGTTGTCTCTGATGACACTGTCGCTGCTGGACCTGCCATCATTGAGGTGAGTTGTGCAATTCATATTGAAGTAGTCAAGAGTACTAATATGTGAATAGATCTCCAGCTAAATCTGTTATGCTCCAAGGGTACTCTAGGCTGGATATAATCTGCGGAGGAATGATAATTGCTTGTGCAAATGGCAATCTAATAAGGACGATTCAATGTACATAATTAATTGCGTCGCTAAATGAACTTGAGTACACGTCTTGACATAAATATTTGAACCAATCAGTCTTATTTGTCGCACGCTGTATATAAAGATCCCCTCTAACAATCTGCTGACCCAAATCTCCTTATGCCGCCGCTGTCGCAAGAGTCCTCGGCCATGATCCAAAAGTAAACTGACTATTACACATATTCGTCAACTCCCAAGTCTCAGCCTTGAGCTCACCATAAACACCCTCATCCTCCTCATCCCCAACCGCACCCGCCACAAACAGCGCCGACATGAAGTGATCATCCGTAGCATGAGCATCTCTATAGAACGGATGCTTCATCAACCTCGTCATCGCACGTCTCAACTTCGGTCCGCTATTATTCTTGATAACATCCTCAACCGCCTGTCGAAACTCCAGGGCCCACGCCTCAGGTGGCTTCTCTTGCGCAAAGTTATCGGAGTAGTACAAAATAGGCGCCCAGATATTGCGATACAGGTTATGCACTGCACCGCCAGAACCAATAATGAGATAATTTTCTTTTCGCAGGGGACGCAGGGTTTCGCCGACGCGCATGTGGTAGTGAGGATCGAAGCGCGCGTTCATAGAGATGAGTGTTGTTGGTGGGCAGCCGTTGGGAAACATGCGGATGAGGATAAGGTACGTGTCGTGGATCCAGTCAAATTCGGTGTTTCCGGAAACGTTGAAGCCGGCGTCTTTGAGGAGGGAGATACAGCGCTCGCCGGTCTCGAGATCGGGGTTGAGTTCGTAGTCGACGTATTTTGATGGGTGGACGTATGCGACGGGTGATTTGCCTGGTTTGGGGTTCATGGAGATTTGCATGCGATCGCCTTCAGCGTCCCAATGAGCGCCCTAAAGATCACAGTCAGTCAATTGACTACGGTCAGAGTAGGTTAATACATACCATCATGACAACACCCTTAATGTTGTTGGCTAATGCTTGATCACCGGCCTTCTTCCAGTAATCGGCAGACTCGGACTCTTCTCCCAACATCATGGTAGATCCATGGGAGAAGAAGTGAACAGGTGATAGACTGGCTTTCATGATGTCAGTTGAATTTGTCTAGAACCGATCAAACAAACATACCCATTCTGGGACAAGTGAGATATCTATATATTTATTTATTAAATCTGCTCCGAATCAATTGCCGAGATTGCAAGTATAGGGTGATTAAATCTCCATCGGGATGTGGAGGAACTCTCTCTCCCCCAATTTTCGTATCCCCCTCAATCACAACCCTCCCAATACAACACCAAACCATCCCGGATCTAGCATCGCGTAGCCACCCCCGCAAAATGCAACCTGAGATTCTCCCCCGCGGATTCTTTGTCATGTCCGAGCCGAAGGGAAAAAACAACACGATTTCCCCCTGCTCCTCACACAAGCTCTCTCTCTTTCTCCTCCACGTCCCGATTGCCTATCTCCCTCTCCACTTGCACTGACTCTCACTATGTCGACGACTCAACCTGGCATGTTCCAGTGCGGTTCATGCAAGAAGAATTATAAGCGTCTTGATCACCTAGCGCGTCACGTGCGATCCCGTATGTTTGCATCTTCCATTGACTCAATCATTGTTGCTTACTTGCTTTACCTAGATACACAGACCAAACCCTACAAGTGCCATGTTTGTCCAAAGGCCTTCACAAGACCGTTAGTCTAGTCTAGTCCCTCGATGCTTCCTCGCGTCGCTTACTAACGATGATCAAGGGACCTCCTGAAAAGACATGTCGCTGGTCATGGCTCACAGGCTGGGGATAGCTCTGTAGCTGAACAACCGCGTTACATGCCAGGCAGGGTTGGCAAGGCTTGCAAGGCATGTTCTACCAATCACCTGCGCTGTAGTGATGAGAAACCCTGTCGTCGATGTCAAGAAAAAGGTATCGAGTGCAAGTGGAACGACTCCATGGACCTGGACTCGGACTTTCAGTCTGAGGAGCAGCAGCAAGATGAGGCTATCTTCTCTCAAGATGATGGGTCATCGTCCATGTCTGCGTTCCCTGATCATAATAGTATTGGGTCAACGTCGGCGTCGTCTGTCATGGAGCAGCCTTCACTGGATATGCTCACGCCGCAGACATCACATAGCCTCTTCCAGAATCTTGGTAAGTCGCAAGGCACCGTGTCCGAGTACGAGGCTTACGCTGGCTAGACCCCTCCATGACCACCAACATTGATCCCCTCTTCTTCCCTCTCCCCGATCTCAACCTTCTATCAGGAGGATGGGCTAATCCCAACGCCAACGAGGTTGATATGTACACATACAATCAACTCGATGACATTGACCTCCGGTTCCTCGACTCATACAACACCACCATCCCCTTCGAAGTCAGAAGTATACAGCCTACACCTCGAGGGGCTCAAACACCACGCGCCGCGTCCCATACCGACCCTGGTGAACCTGCTGCGATGTGTACCGAGGCCTTTCAAAACTCTCACTGGAAGTTTCGACCAAACGCCAAAGACCATGCTGGCGCTGAGGAGCATAATCTCTCCCTTCCCGCTACAGACTCCGCATACCCTTCACCTGAGTCTGGTGTCGCCTTGGACTCAAACACAAGAGTCACTTCTGCCAAGTTAGAAGGACCAGCTCGCGACAGGATACTCATGATGGTTGTTAATAGCTGTCGTTCAGATCACTTGTCGAAAGCAGTAGCCTCATTCCCTTCCGCCGAGCTGTTGGACACATTACTTCAGTACTACCTCACATCTCCCGTCACACATGCTACATCATTCATCCACGCCGCCTCTTTCAATCCCAACGAGAAGAGACCGGAGCTTGTTGCTGCCATGGCAGCCTGCGGAGCAGTCTTGACTTCCGACCCTGCTTTGTCAAAGCTTGGCTATGCTATACAAGAGTGCTTGAGGATAGCTGTCGCCAAACATGTAAGTCCTTTACTCACCGTCTTCATGCTCCCAGACTGACCTGTTGCTAGTGGGAACAGGACAACAGTCTCGTCCGTGATCTTCAGCTCACACAGGCCTTCGTCATCACCCTCGAGATGGGTATCTGGAGCGGTCTCCCCCGCAAAGTCGAAATAGCAGAGAGCTTCTTCAACCCCGTACTCACCATGATGCGCCGCGATGGAAAGTTCAAGAGATCAGTGTACTCCCAGAGCAAGACCATGCAATCTTCAGGCCTCGTCTCTCGGGAAGACTGGTTTCAATGGGTAGAGGATGAGTCCTTCAAGAGGCTTGCCTTCAGGATGCTATCTCATGATGCCAACACTTCCACGGCGCTGTTGGTAAGTCCTTCGGTGTCGTATGCTGAGGTCCTTCTACCTTTTCCGGAACACGCGGATTTGTGGACTGCTGCGTCGCCGGAACAGTGGAATTCGCTCAAGGCCTCACGCCGACAAGATGAGCCGCTCTTCGTTGCGGACGTCGTCGATGATCCTGATATTCTCAACAACCATACTGACTCCGTTGACTCATATGTCGCGATCATGGCGGTCCTCTCTTGTACATGGACTATGTGCTGGGAGTATCTCCAGCTCTCATCCCTCCAACGATCACGACCTCGACGCTGGAATACCCTCGTCACAGAGATGCGGAAAGACGAATTACTCAAACTCCTTGGACACCTGAAACTCAGTCTATCCGCCGACACTTCCGCAGACCCCGAGATCCAAATGCGTCTGGAACTCGCCCTTCTGCATCTCCACATGCCCTTCGAAGACATTCAAATATTCGCAGGCATGGAAGGTCCCGAACGAGCACGCGCAGTCTATCCCACCGTCCGCGACTGGGTGAAAAGCGAATCTGCCCGCCACACAATATTCCATGCCGCTCAGATCATGCACATCGCCAAGCACTCACCTCGCGGTTCAATGCGCGGTCCCATGGCCATAATTCTGTACCACGCGAGTCTCGCATTCTGGGTGTACGGCCTATTATCCGACCAATCCAGCATCTCCCGCGCATTGAGCCAGAACGTTTACTTGGACGAGGCAGATAGTATAGCACTTCAAAGATTCAAAGGTTTTGGACAGGGTCAGCCTTGTATACGGTGGAGAACGGAGATTCAGGGTGAGGGAGAGGTTGTGATTAGTGTGCCGCTTTCTCAGCCTGATAAGGTCATGGAGGCGGTTATGGGGATTGTGAGGAGTAATTTTACGAGGATGCCGGTGCCGCACCTTACGGAGAAGTTGGTGCAGCTTATGGGAGAGTTGGAGAATTCGGCAAAGAGGAAGTTGGACGCATGATACCCGGGTCTGATGGTTCATATGTATGAGTATTGTGTCTGAAGTCCAGTACGGATAGTACTATGCAGATGCTGCCTTTCTCCTCTTACTTGACACGGTTACTCTAAAATGCTGAGTGCACACTAGCAGACCTTCAGATGAGATTCATTGGTCGACCCTTGTGAAAATACTACTTGTTTGGTTGTGATGCGGTCCAGATGGAACGCTTGGACGACACTCCTAGCGAGACTTTGTTACACAATCAGGCTACACGTAATCGGCTTGAAGTTGTTGACATTCACATCTCAGCTCTGCCTTCACCAGGAATAAGAAACAATAGTTGGTGATTTTACTTCATTTGTTTAACTGTCTTTCCTCCTGAATCCTTTCCTCAAAGTCGTAACTTCGCTTACTGGGGAGGGACTATTCCTTAATTAGTATAGCCAATAACAAAGCATCAAGAAAGCTCACCATAGACGAGAGTGCCGTTGTCATTGCCAATGCACTCAGCGAGGTTGAGGTCAGCCTCAACAGGGTCACCGTCAACGGGGTTGAGAAAAGCGCGGAGGACAGGGACGTTGTCGTCGCCCTCAAGTGAGAAGGTGATGTCGGAAGCAGAGCCAGAGAAGCCTTAAACCATCGTTAGTAGGTCAAAGATATACTAGGGAAGGTTGCTGATTTACCCTCACCGCCCCAGTAGAATGAACCGTCGTTGTTGCCGATGTAGTAGTCGAGATCAAGACGAGACTCTTGAGGCTCACCATCAGCATCGTTGCACTGAGCGACGAGGATGTGACCGTCCTCAAGCTCGATGTCAGAAGAGCTCTCGTGGAAGTTGACCATTTTGACTGATGTGAATGTGAATGAAGTAAGAAGTAAGAAGTATGATTTGAAGTTGTAGATGCAGGAGTAATATCAAGAGTCAAGGACTCTATATATATATATATATTATTGACAGTGATTCACGAGAGGCCTCGCGCATGCACCTCCGCACAAAAGCCAAGACCCTCCAAGACCGAGTGAACCGCTAGAAAACGACTTTGAAGCTGCCACGACTGCAATGCACATGCAATGCAGACCAAGAGTCCACTTCTTACAAGGACCCCTGAATATCCCATTTCCATCCAAAAGCGCGCGGTTGACAAAGACTCCACTAAGGTGCATACATGGCTCGGCACGACGGGTATTGGATAGGAAATGCTGTTTGACTCAGGAGGCCTCTTCCTGTAGGAATTCTACGGTGCTGAAACATGTTTCACAAGGTTAATAGGACTTTTGTTGCTGGTGGTGGTGAGCTTACTGTGTTGTAGGGGGGAAGTTTGTTTGGGGGGCTGTGCGTGCGGTGAGCAGAGGCGGTCTTGGCAGTGGGACGTAATCCAATTATCGATAAACCCTTGGCATGAAGAAAGTCTTGGCTTGAGGGGTTCCGCTACCCGTGGACCGGGTATGACAATAAATACGAGACCACTTTTTTGTTGACAATAATACGAGAGGACAAATAGACACGAGACTTGAAGTGGGTCAAGATGGACATATTACTTTGGTCAATTTTTGACAAGATAACCATAGACTACTCATTCCATCGACAACTATCTTGCTATAGGTTAGTAACCCTGCCATCGAAGAACCTGCTCGGCTGTAGCAATCCTCATACGCTTTCCATACATCCAAAGAGGAACAGTCATCAGAGAAAAGATACCCATCAACATTCCAAAGATTCCAAACGGCTCTGCAGCTCCGCTCTTCTGAACCCAATCAGCCACAAAGAACGTCCAAGCAAAGGCAATAATGGCACGCAGAATCGTGACCATGGTGAAGCAATCTGCTGCCAGGGAGTGATAAGAGTCGATCAGCTATAACCGGTTAGTATACACATCAAGACAAACCTGAGGATGGTATGAAACTTACATAGTTGAATCCAACAGATGGAACCTGCATCAGACCAAAGCTGAGCATGCCATAGCCAACTTGGAGTCCAACCCACGTATGTCCACCAGGGTTCTTGGCGCAGAATCCAAACACCAAAAAGCCACAAGTCGCAATGAACAGAGGGAAGAAGAGAGTCGGCAATCGGTCCTCAGACTCAGCCACACCGTTCCGTGTCTTGCTAGCCTTCTTGACAAGTCTGCCATCAGCAAGCATGTGCGTGTACACATAGCCGATAACACCGCCAATGACAGCACCAACGTTGATAAGACCAGCGTTAGCCTTCCAAAGATAAGGTGGACTCGCCATAATCGAAGGTCCAATGGTCGAAACAGTCACGATACCGCCCACGAGCCCAGCGTAGTGAAGCATCACCACCCAAGTCCCAGGGAAAGCAAGAGTCTTCCAGGGCTGCATGAATTGCTTCAGCAGGCTTCCCTGAGGCTTTTCGAAGCCCAAGGACTGGACGTAGCCGTAGGCGGAGTGCGTGACGTGCTGTTCACCTCCGGTAACAGACTGTTTATCCTCGACGTGCTCGTTTTTGCCAAACTGGGCGTTCTTCTCGGTCTCGGGGTCTGTTACGCCTTCGACGGGTGCGCTTCGGATGTACAGGGTTTCGGGGACGAAGAAGATGACGCCGACGAGGCAGGCTGCGGAGAGGGCGAGACAGACCCAGAAGATGGCCTTCCAGCCCTGTTGGTAGACGATGTATCCTCCTGTGATGCCGCCTGTAAGAGGTCCGACGACGAGCATGATGGTATAGACGGCCTACCACAGATTATCAGCACTTAGTTGTTGTTACAGTTGAAGGGTGCTTACCATGGCTCGTCCACGCTGATGAATAGGAAACATATCTCCAATCAGTGCTGGGGCAACAGTATCTGCAGCCGCACCTCCAATGCCCTGAAAGATTCTCGCAGCGATAAGAGACTCATACGACGTCGCGAGTGCACACCACAGAGTGCAGAACGTGAGTATAGCCGTGGCGATGATGAGAACAGGTCGTCGGCCCATCCAGTTGGACATGGGAACCCACCAGATATTAGCCGCGCCGAGCATGAGGATGTGGACCTGTGATCCCATCAGCATTGAATTTCAGTTAGTTTGAGCCAAGTAAACATACCGCAATCAACTTGGAGAGCTCAGAGAAGGTTCTCGGATCCTTCGGAAAGATCATAGGCCAGAGCTGAAACGCAGGCGCGATGACTCCGCTTGTGTAGTTCGCGGTAAAGGCATACAGCGAGGCAACGCTCAGAGCAGCGATTTTATGCCATGTCGGTAAGTTGAGAGGATCTCGAGGATCATCCGTTACTTGTCCGCTAACAATAACATGGCCCGCATCTTCCTGCTCCCCTTTTTCAACTATCAGCCGCCAAATTCTGACGCGTCAAGGGGGGGGAGTTCTCACGGTGAATTTGGACAGTGCCAGGAGGCGTCGCAACCTCGACTTCAAGCGAAGACAGACCAAAGGCTTCTTTGAAAGAGACCATCTTGTAAGAGTTGCAGTTAGGGGTGATGTTTTTGGAATTCTTAGTCGTAGGCCATGGTCAATTAAGTACTCCTAAATGCCCCCTCTCTCCCCAGTCTCCTCCACGTTACCCCGGATTACCCCATGGGACGGTGAAAGTCTGTAACCGAGATGCAATCTAGATCACTAGGGTGTTTGCCGCACGAACCAACCAGATAGATTAGATACTTTGGTGGCGTTGCAGGCTTAGCTGTATCTGGGAGTGTTGAGTTGGTGGTTTGGGTGATGGCGTCGGGGGGCCCTCCACTTTCCCGGTGGCCCTCTCGGGACGTGGGATATTGGTGATGAGAGTTGCGAAACAGTGAGGGGAATGTTGCATTTTAGATTTAACATGCCAGACGTTATTAGCTAGATTAAGACAGATTAAAGTCATGGAGTCAAGGTTTGGAGGGATGCGATGGCGAGGTTGAATGATCTGATATGGCATGGATCTAATCGATGATCACAATTTGGTGTCTGTCTCCGGTTGTCGCGGTCCATGATTTGCATAATCACTGAACTTCATCGTGATAGCTGTCCATTCTACACAAATTTGGCCAAGACAAGCAACCAAAGAGAGGTCACAATCCCATGGCCAATACTCATCAAGAGCGCCAAACTCCCAATCCTTCACTCCCGAGCCATCCGCTAGTTTGCGGGCTTTCCATTCAGTGACGGGTTATCCGCATATTTTCGGGTTGTCCGCTCGTCACGCTCGCCATCACCGTCAAGCCATTGATAAGCCGGAGTCTTGGCTTTTGTAGGATACCTCGGCCGTCCAACGAAATACGGAGGAACGCCACGGTGTTACAACATCTGCCCTTTATGAATCCTAAACTGTCTCTCATGTTCTCTTCGGTATCCCCTCAGCGTAGAGCTCACTCCTTCCCCGCCTCGCGGGCACTAATCCTGTAGTTGGATTGGCTGAGTAGTAACTCGTGTATGGCTCTTGGGAGAAGGGAACAGTGCTCTTGTACAGTACTTGTATCTTGTAATCAGGGAATAATGTGACACGCCAAGCTTGTCCTTAGTTTGTACGGGATGATGGCTTGAAATATCGAAGTCCGAAGTCAGACTTGTCAAGTGCCGAATTGTTAGCCGTGACTGGTTTCGGGAAAGTCGTTGTGCGTGTATCCTCACTTATCCCCGTTCATAATATGCATTCCCCGAGTGAAACCGCCCGCTATCGATTCAGCCAATCCTTTGCTTCCGCCTCACCCAAACCTCTTTATCTGTCGCCAAGTCGTTCTTCTCTTTTGTATCACTGTCCTCTGTTTCTCTAATATCCCTGATCTCTACCTCCCAAGTCTTCAGTCTGTAGTTTCCCCGATCTGACATGCCAGTGAACAAATCAAACGACCAACCGTGATTTGGACATGTCACCCCAGCGCTAAGCACAACTCCAAAGTCTTCAATATCAAACGGCGTCCCTTTTGAAAGAGGATATTGGCTATGCGGACATGACTACCCTAGTTAGCCTCCGCAAACAATGTTTTCTCATAGACATTTGCTTACATGGTCGATTGCATGAAATTTGCCTTTGTATTGAAATACAAGCACCTGATCCATAAATGACTCCAACGTAGAATCATCGCCAACTGGAACTTCTTTTGACGAAGAGACATCCTCCTTTGGTATATGGAATGCTCTGCAGCCTGGTATTGATTTTCCGTTACACAAGCGATGTTTTGCCAAGTTGCCTGCATCATCGTCTACATCTGGAAATGATGATGTATGGCCTACAAACGTCCATTGAGACCCAGGTCGCGAAAATGGGTTGAAGAAATTCATTTTGATAAAGGTACTTGGTTGCTCAGCGATTTTGCTCTGAGTCGAAGGTCGAAAAATTGGTCTTATCGTGGCGCGGAACAAATTCCTCTAGAGCATGTGACATGTCACGTGGATGAAGCAACCGGTTGACTTAGACCAAACGCTTAAGTAAATAAGTCTTAGCAATGAACTATTGATAGAATAATTTATTTGATATTCATTTCTGTCTTTTGTAGATGGTTCAAGTCTCTTGCTTTTACCCCAAATGACGCCATAGCATATCAAAAGACTCAGAAAGCTCCTCATCATCAAGAAAGATATGCCGCCACTGTACTATCTCCCAGACCATTCCATGCAATACATTTGTGCATAACTGGTTCCCGTTTTCATCTACTTCATCAGCTTCATCAAGAAAGGTAGCTGTCAATTTCGCATTCAGAAGCTCTTGTATGTTTCTCCCAGAGAGTAGTCTTCCGATAAGCTCCCTTTGAATAGACTGATGCCGAAGCAAAAGAATATTCATCAGCGCTACACCTAATCCGCCAACCTCATTCTCCGTAGTAGCCCATTCGATTCGTGCTGGGATGTGTCGGAGGAAGTAGCAGCGAGAGTCTTCATCGCTCTGGATAATCTTGGACTGAATAGCTTCGAAGCGAGAATAGTGCGGGGCACAAGGATTGATGTACCGCAGGAAGAGGTCCTGAAGATCAGAATCTGCTAGAATATCATGCATATACAAAGCGCAGCCAAGAGTAAGACAGTATGCTTCACGGTCGTGAATCCAATCGGTATTTGTCCCCTTGGGATTAGCAGCCAGGGCTTGGTTCAGGACACTCTTCGCGAACTTCAGTCGAATCAGCTCGGGAGACATTGCAAAAAATGCAAAGTTGGGTTGAAAGACATGCGGTGATACCAAGAACTCCAAGACGGTGTAATGAGCGAGAGACACGTAAAGGTCTTGGCCGTCAGTCGACGCTTTGGTCTGTAATCCGGGAGACTCTCCCATCGGCCAATTGAAAATATCTCCAGAGACATATCTAACCGTTATGAGGCAGCTACATATCTCTTGTAGGTATTCAAGGTCGATGATAGAGTTTTGACCCACGGTTGCGTATCCGAAATGGTCGTAGGTAACAGCCGACAGGAGTAATTTCGCATTGACGCCAACGTGATAGACCCAATTGGCCTGGGAGTGGCCAATAACCCATGTGAGAATACAGCGAACGAGCGGCCTGTCATCTTCAGGTATTGCTTCGAAGATCCTGACGTAGGTTTCACTCAGATCTTTGGGTAGGTTGGAGAGGAGTTGCTGGAGCTTCGATTGGTCTCGAAGTCGCTCTATGGCTTGAATTTGACATTCAGCCCACCGAAACCTTGTATCATTGAGTTAGTACAGCTGAATGAATCATGGTTCTTAAACAGGTTCCTACTAGGGCTCTCACATTACTTGTGCCATGGCGGCAAGTATTTCTTCAATCTCATCGAATCGGTCGTGCCATCGCTTCAGTCGATGACTTGACCTTAATCGAGCGTGTACAAACCGTCGAATATCAGCGTCTACCATTGCATTTGACATTGATATACTTTCTGATATCTCACCCAAAGATTGCTCTATGTCGAAGTATTGTCGGCTTGTTGCTAGTATCCTAATCTTTTCAAACCGCTCATCGACTGTCATGGTCTCAATTAACGACAGGAGCTCCTCTCGAGGAGTACTCTCATCGACTGCGTCGATGACTATATAGAGGCTTTCGAGCTTCTGCAATATAATTGCCAGAGTTTGCTCCAAATCGGCACTTGTAGGCTCGCAACCACGGTCATGAAGTCGTTTTAACTCAGGTGGTATCCAGCTAATTTGTCGACATACCTGGCCAATGATCCAGCTGAGGAATGGCACCGTTTCGTCCTGGTTATGAGAGTAGTGACAGTAGTAGTAGCTACAAAAACTACCATTGGCAGGTTCGCACAGCTTTTCGAGCTCTTCGATGACGTAGGATGCTAGAACTGTTTTTCCAGCACCGGGCAGCCCATATATCCACATGAGTCTGGTCTCAGATTCCAATGAGACCCAATCCTTCCATTGGGAAGAATTGGTAACCCATGCAGTTGTCAGAGGCTCGTGTTTGTTGAATGCTATGTTGTGAAGAGATGATGGGTTTGTTCGCTCAAGCCATCGGATGATCTCCCGAGTTTCGGACCCTTTGAGGATGTCAGTTTATGCCTGGCATCAATGGGTATCGCCGACCTGAGATTGTTCCTTGTAGTCTTTCGATCCCTGTTTTAATTTCCTTAAGGTCCCGACTAAATGAGGTTCGTTAGCCCTGACTTTATCAAAGCAGCTTGAGACCTACCTCATGTCACCAGACATAGCCAGCAATAAGGTAGCTTTATGGTGCGATATCTCTGCCAACAGCTTCCTAACTTTCGATTGCTTCAAAGGCCACACAAGATCAACTAACGTTACCTTACGCCGCTTTCCTGTTTGAGATTGGCCCACAGTCGGTGGCAGAAGAGCCTCAAGCGAGGCAAGACAGCTATGGCAAGACTTGATAGGTCCATTTTGTTCGTGAAGGTTCGGCACGAGGCTGGTGGCACTTGATTCGCCAATGCTATCGATGATGGCTCTTAGAGAGGTAACCTCGCCCAATATCATCTGGATGTCTTTGGGTGCATCTTCGATTGCCTCGATGTAGTGCTTGCATGTGCGGATGATGCGGTCGGCGAGGCCAATGAATGCCAGAACGCTGGCCCCGATAGATAGTGGATCGGCCATGAGACGGTAGGATTTGTTTGATATAGACACAGCTGTTGGTTTATTGGTTCTAAACCCATCTCGTGTCGTCCTTGATTGATCGCCGTGATCTTCAATGGAGGGGTAGTTGAATGGGCTGCATGTGAAACACGTGGCGTTGTCAGATTAGGTCGATGATCTTTAGGGCTGAACTTCATGTCAGCTACAGTTATGGGCCGGCTTCGAGGGGCATAGCAATCATCCGAAACTTTCGAATTTCCGGCTACATCACATATAAAGAGGGTTACCTTTATTTCACAGCTCGTAGTCATTCCGTGCCATCGACCTCAGCTGTAAGAGCAAACGGGGCACAGGGCACTAACTTCGAATATTTACTCACAGCTCACGGTTTCTCACGGTCACCAACGACTTTTCCAGGTACCAATATCATATATTAAAATCTCAAGCATACTCACCAACTTCCAAATGCTACCTCTTACCACCAGCACTACCTCTTGTTGACAGAAACCAACTTTTTACCCATCTAGACATGACTAAGGTTATCTAGACAGCTTCGCCTGTATACATAGGCTTACGCCTGCATATAGCAGCGACTGACAGCCTATTTCTCCTTCTCTTCCTTCTCTTCCTTCTCTTCCTTCTCTTCCTTCTCTTCCTTCTCTTCCTTCTCTTCCTTCTCTTCCTTGTCTTTCTTGTCTTCCTTCTCTCCCTTCTCTCCTTTCTCCGACTTCTTCGACTTCTTCGACTTCTTCGCTTTCTGCCCCTTACCCCTGATGTTGCTCTTTCTCTTGTTCATTCGGATCTCAAGGCCATTGATCTGTCTCGGGACACTATCCTCACCGTGTGCTGTAGAGCAGGGGATGACAGAGGGGTTGATCCATTTATGTTCATCCATATTCGGAACGACGAAGCCTTCATACCCCCCATCCGGATCCTCTTCAACCAGAAGCAGGTTCCTGTTGTTTTGGATACCCTTCCCTATCTTGATCGGATTGTGGTGAATGCATCGAATAGGGGGGTTCTTGGCAAGTTCCTTGGAGAAGCTGGCGTTGATGGCGTATATCTGTCTGTTCTCTTGTCCGCAACCCGAGCCCGCGTAGGCGTTGAACCATTGTGGGCCACTGTTACCATCTATCTTGTAGTAGTGGGTTCCAGATTGTTCGTAGTTGGTGTAAGACTGAGTTTGCGGATATCCGAAAGATTCTTCCTCCGTCATGGGTGACGTCTTGGTTCGCGGCATCGTATACTGAGGAGAAACAGCAGCACGCATGTCGGCAAGCGATTTGTTGAGAGCTCCTAGGTCGATAAAGGTTGCTTCGGTGGTTGAAGTATAGGCACTGTTGGAAGAGTCCCGACGAACAAGAACCGAGGACGCTGTTCGAGAAACAGCGCCCTGGGTTGGAGGGCTTTGTTCTTTCTTTCCAGACATGATCTTTATATCAGTTTGTATCTGATACAGCGTTCTAGACTGGATCTGTTCGATAGCAAGTGATAGGTTGCTCTTCTGTCGTTCAAGTCTGACAAAGATATCAAGAAGATCTTGTTCCTTGTAGAGAAAACCCCAAGTACGAAGGATTCTCCCCTTGCGCAACAAAGAGTTCAAACAGTTGTTATTGATGATAAAAAGAAGAGCGTCAGTCTGTGTCCCAATCTCAGGGGTCTGAAGAAGGGGGTTCTCAGAGATGCTAGTAGAAAGGCTCTGAAGTTCTTGGAGCTGCTCATGATATCGTTTCAGCGTCGACGCTCCCCCTTTTATCTTTCTCATGACATCTATCAGAGAAAAGCATGCAACACCAAGCTGGCTCGCCGACGCCGCGACCCCAAGAATCTCTGCCATGATAGCCTCAACCTCGAAGACGAGGCAAGCAAAACCCGTCCCAACAAAGAGCGGTGAAGAGGTCAAGAAGCCGTGAATAGCTACATCGACGACGATGTCGTCGTCGGGTGGTGTGTCAGAATGCAGGAGAAATTATGGTTGTGCTAACGTGGCATAGGAATCAACCGCAGATTATGAAAATTGTGAAAAGGTGCGACCGGAAAAGCAGGCCAAGATGTGAGTATTGCATCAAGGTTTAGGCATCATTGTGAAAGGAGATTGTGAAAAAGTGTGAAAGATGGACAGCAGAGCCTCATATGTCAGACTGCGGTGAAACCCAAGGCACCTCAAGGGGGGCGAAGCAGAGTAACACGGCAGAATAAGGCTACCGGTGTGAAGAATCTGATACGTTGACCATAAGGCGGTCTGGCACTACAGCCAGATGTTGGTGAAATAGATGAGAGTTCTCGGGTATCTTTGTGAAGTCGAGACTTGCACTTCAAGGAGGTGGCGTCGTATCGAGTATTGATTTTCGTCTCAGGAAGGTAAATAGACGCCTGCAAGTGATTGTCAAGTTTTGAAGATTAAAGAGAGAATTTCTTGTGAGGTTCAGGCACCCAAAGGATTCCCCTCACAACGAGCCTCAAAGGTCCAGTGTCGATCGGAGTCCAGCATAGGCTTTCTGGGTGGAAGTTGAGGATCGTAACGAACTGGACCGCTTCTTGTTAGAAGCTAGATTGAATGATCATTCCGTTCCTGTACTCAATTAGTCTATGATCTCTATCAACTTAAACATGAGTAACGAGAAGACCTTGATGGTAAGGAAAGAGTAAAGGGGAGTAACTTTTGGGGGCTATCTGAAGGGGGACCTGGACCACGTCAGGAACTTCACTCTCCGAGTCGGCAGCAATACCGGAAATTTCGGGCTCGGTTTTCAAATCAAGTAAGTACCTAAGATGAAGGGAGTATAAGACAAAAGGAGTGTCTGATCGAGTTAATTGTGTTGGTCCAGTTTGCTACGCCACTGTTGGTTGACAACCTGTATGACGTGACAGGTGTGGATGGATCGCTTGGAAACTCGACTCTAGAGACCTCAGAGAGGCCCGAGAAGGTATACGATACTTTTAGATTCTCGTAGGAGATCTAAGCCATTTTCAAGTATGTCGTTGGTAGATGTTGTGATGAGTTTGTGACGCTGGAGAACGAAGCAAGGCATCTGACCAAGACCCGCAGTCACTGTATCACGTACATATTCACCTGCAAGCCCTGAATTACATGACCAACAATATAGATGTGTGAACAAGTCACAGTTCACCCCTCAACATCTCACCAATACTCCTCCGTGGTGAATAGGTGGCAATCGGCATGGTGTTTAAGACTTCCAGTATCGCATCCCAAAAAGGCTTCAAAAGCTACTACTCCATATATCTAATGATACTTGGCACGACACTATACAGCACAACGAACTATTTCGAGGCTTTGGTAGATTCTCATATATCACGATCTGGTCCGTGCTGTCATTGCTTTTGGAGGGGTTGAAAGTTTTGAGGCCCCCAACATGCAAGGGTGACTATAGCATGCATAGAAGAGGGTGTAAAGCCCTAGAGCCCTTCAAATCACGGGTCAGCTGTCGCACACCCTTTTCCCTAATGAAAATTCCATTCGTCCGTAGTGTTACCATACAATCCAACCAGTTTACCAATTGGGCCGCCCGCAGTTCATGATGGTGGGAATGGCTTCCAAGCACGACAATGCCCATCTTTTGGTGTCTCCAACGAACATCATCAGCAGCGACAATTTCGATGGAGCAACTATCAATAATGGAGCCACCAAGTCCGGTCCCGGCAATCAGATCAATGGAAACATATACAAGAACTATACCGAGAACATCAACATCACCTTCAATCTATGTCCGGACCCCACAGCCCACTCGCCCAAGCAGGCATCATCCCAGAATGCCAACTGTTCTCGACGACAGTGTCAAGATAACCGGAAACTGTTAAATGCACTCCTCAAGCGCCAATTGGAATCCTTGCGACGGAAGAAAAGGTATACCCGGCGGCGTCCCCGGATCATTGAGTAAGTGACAAAGTGTGTTCTTAAATGGGGTCGAGTAACTTTAACCTTTCGATGGAGGGGGCGAGAAATAAATGATTGAAGACTCGGGTCATTTAACACCGAATCTGCTTGGTGTTTCTGTCTTCCAAAGCGGAGACGTTCCGAAACTTGACTCACTTACTTTCGCTGTGCCATGGGTATCGTTGCTAATCAGAGGTCAGACTCCCTGCGTCACGCCCCTAATATGCGTGATGCAGCTGTGGAACTCTCAGACGGCTAGATCGTTGGCTTTCCGATCCGACCCGTTCTCATCGTCACGGCCCGTACTTCCCAAAAGAGCCAAAGAGAATGTCTGTTGGGCTGTTGGCCGAGACAGGTAGAAGTACCCCGCAATGAATACGAAGAGTCGAATGCGGTCGGAATCACTATCCACAACGAGCTCGTTAACCTGAAACACTTGAGTTTGGAACCATGTTCGATAGGGGTTGATTTGAATGGAGAAGTTAATGAGTGGCAAAAGTGATTGTCTATCTCTTTCATCGTTGGCGATGGATTGTCTCTACTTCACAATACATATCTGAATCTACATTACAACTACTAAAGTGTCCGCATCAAGCATGCCTTATCAGGACACCCTCTTGACTGTAAATGTGTGGAAGAGCTGAAAGGTCCATTGGTCAGATCTCACTTTTTGAGGCCACTGGAAACTGCATATATCACTCAGCCACTCCGTATTGATCTTTCAGCTGAGCCTTTTGGGCATTCGATGAAGGAATGCATGTCATAGACTCCTGCTGTATCCTTGACAGCTGTGGAACTTGGTCTCTATGTCTACCCCTGAGGGTCTTTAGTGAGGGATCTGAGACGGATGTGAGTCAATTGGATCTCTCTTCCCCCTCTGTACGACTCGTGCTCTCGATCGTTCAAGCGCTGTTCAATGTCCGCATGTATTCCCGGCCACTCCCTGACCTACCAATGGACTGGCCCGAACTGATTCATGGTCAGAATTGGGGGAGGTTACTAATCTGGACATACGAGGAGTCTCTTTCATCTGTGCTTCTCTATCCTATCCCCATGTAGCAGCATCGTGTATATCGAATCTTTCCAGTGGCTTTATCTCAAGTATTTCCCTATTAATTCATGATACGTTTTTCTTGACTCAAACTTACGGACTTGGTGATTGTTTGTTCTTTGCGCGACTTTCTGTAATGACTGGCTTGCTATTGGTGAGCTCTGCAGGGGTAGATGGGGGAGGTTGGTTAGTATATGGAAGGTTGATGTTGTGCACGATAATTACTCGTCAAGAAACACAAATATACCGGTTTCTTTTGTTCATTTATATGCCCTCCTGCTCAAAGCCAAAATTCTCATCATATCAAGACCCCATTATAACCCATCTATCAACATGGCAAGCCTCTCAGAAGCAGAACAAGAGGAACCAAAAGAGACGGAGGCTGGGAAAGGGAACGACGAACAGGATGCACTTCCCGAGTATCTGAAGTGCAGTTTTCTTGATGCAGTTATTGGCAAGGAGATCCATAACTACTGGGGAAATCGAGTTTTAGCGCATACAAACTCCCATGGCGAAGTACTCGCACTCAAAGTCAGCAGTCCAAGTGGCATCGACCGCTCCCAAGCCGATATGATGCACTATGCCGCAACACATGGTGTGTTGGCTCCCAAGGTTCGCGGAGTTTACGATGTTGTCACCAAACGACCCATTGCACGTGTTATGGTTAGCGAGCGTGTACCCGGTGTGCCACTTGTGGACGTCTGGCAGGCTATGTCTGAGGATGAGCAGAGGTCTATCAAGGGACAGCTTCGAGCACAAATTCAGCATATGAGAACTCTCGTTCAGCCATACATTGGCCGAATTAACAAACAACCGACACGTAATATATACAACACCACTTTTGTCAGACACTGCGGTCCGTTTGAGGATGAGGAGGCTTTTGATAATTGGTGTCTCGACAGACTTACTAGTGGATCGATTCAACGCTGGAAATGGAAGAAAGTGCTAGAGCGGCAACGACGCAAATCTACTGGACGTTTCATTCTTACACATGGTGATCTATCACCTCGTAATATCATGGTTGACGGAAGTACCATCACGGGGATCATCGACTGGGAGTTGAGCGGGTTTTATCCTGAGTATGTGGAGTACGCTTTTGCTATAGGTATTGGTCCTGGGATGGAGGAGTGGTGGAAGCCTGTCTTGAAAGAGATACTAGAGCCGTGCTCAACAGACCTGGTAAAATTCACGGGGCTGATAGAAGAAAGAATGGGATCTTACTAGATTATGAATCACAGCCTCTGGTGAAGTGCCAAAGACAATGAACTAACAATGAACCGTACTAAGAGAGTTACAAATACTAACTAGATAGCCTTACTCTTTTGACTTTTGGGCCCAGACAACTTTCTGCCAATAGTAAGGATGCATGTTCCCCTGTCTCAACTCCCTTCTCAGCATCGAAATGTACACCTCCACCTCCTCCTTCGTCCAACCCTCGACTGTGTTGGCCATGAATAACACATAATCCTCGATATCCTGCTCAAGAGTAGCTTGTGCATACTTGCCAATTTCCTTCATCTTCGGATTCTTGGGCCAGCCCCCGATAGGAACCTATCAGCGAGGATATATAAGTACAGGCCAAACGGCCACTGAGAGAGATTTGCTTACCTTGAGGTCACGTTCCTCAATATTAACAAAACCAGCCTTCTCCATGGCAGACCGTTGCACCCCGTCCTCAACGATTGTAAACGAACGACCGATTTTCTTACCCCCTTCCACGAAGAACTTTCCCCATTGGCGCATGGCGCTCTTCTCGGTGATACTTCCGTCGTCACAGTCCATTTTTGAGAGAGCCTCATGGCTTTCTATATAACCACCCGGCTTGAGACATTTATATGCTTCTTTGAAAAGTTCGTCCCAGTCGACGATGCTGCCGACGAGCCAGCGAAAGTGGATGTAGTCTTGCGAGTTGGGAGCGAACGTCCACTCTTGAGTACAGTCTTCAATATCGCTACCGGAGTGTTAGACTTGCTTATGGGTATATTGTGGCTTCTTACAATCTCAGAGTAGGGGGGATCCAGCCAGGTTGAATCGGTGATACGTCAGTACCTATGACCTGTGCATCTGGGAAGCTATCTGCGAAATCACTTTCGAAATCAGTTGACCAAGATCACTTAGTCATTTAAATCAACACTTACATTGCCCAGATACCTAAAGCATAGTGTCATATCAGCGTGAGTTCATCTAGAGGACAACTTTGACACGGTCTGAATAAAGCCTAAGCTCATTTGAGCAGCGACTGGCTCTCCGAAACTCACCTGTTCCTGTACCGATATCAATAGCATTCTATGAATGTTAGCAGAGCATTCCATAGCTCACGGCAGCAGCGAACCTTGATATCTTTAGGAATAGGCGCAAGATATAGCGCGCCGTCCAAAACCAGTGCCAAAACATGATGACTGCACGTATCAGCACTCATGTCCAACTTATGCTTGGTAGACTTACTTGATACCCATCGACTCATTCTGCTTTTCGTCATTGGTCCCCCTATGCCCATTAATCCCGCACTGTAAAACCTTGAGCAACATACCAATACTGCGCATTTCCAATATCGTGATGATAAGTTCTCTCGTTGATATTCCTATACTGCAGAATACTCGATGGTCGACTCGGCAGTATCATCCCCCAGATCAGAGTCCGTATCGCCCAACTCCTAGGTTATCATTAGTGGCATGATTCTAATTAACGTCGTGTCATACGAGCCTCAGCTACTTCAGCCCAATGCTGAGGAGGAAGAAGACCAGAAACATCAGTGACAGCCTGAGCTGGTTGAGAATTATTTTCTTCTGCCATTCTTGCACTGCTCTTTCGTCATGTAGGAAGACAGGAGAGTGTTATTTCACAGTTGCGTTGTTCATCTCTACTTGCCCCTTGTGTACTGGACCAGCACATTCAACTTATCATGCCACGCTCTGCCTACCAGATATGGTTTCAACACCCGATTGCGTACGGCACAGCAGAATTGTTCAGAGGCCAGTCCTATCGGATCGTTTGATAAAGTTTCATTGCATGATAAATGGAGAATAATATCCCTACGTGTGTCTGTTGGCTTGGCGAGCCAATGATATGAGGGGTTCAAAGCTCTGAATTTATCCCATACAGTCAAAGTATAAGTATCGTGAGCAGTTTCGAGACTGCTTTCTGTGCTTAGCAACTTAACAATAAAATTATTCCTTTCCAAACGTTACGTTTGTGTATCCAGACTATTCTCTTTCAACTTCTAGGATATCGGAAGCACTGAGCCATGAACGCAGTAAACAATCAAATGAGAGAAAAGCTAACGCCACTGATCTTGGGTATCAAACCAACACTCAAACATCGGCCAACAAATGACTTATCATATCCCTCGTATGCTTGACAACCGACACACAATGAGGATCCTTATCATGCATCTGATGCGCCAACCGATGTCCTATACCCGGCGGTACATGACTTGTTCCTGAATGCCACAAATTCTGCCTATCCTCCATCAACTGCAACATCGCCACATACGACATGGAACTCGTATGTGGTGTACCAAAAAGCTCAGATTTGATAGCTTTATTTGCGATACTTTTCCAATCTTGAGGATCCAGGTTCAGCGAGAATGCTAACCCGTCGTTTTGCGACGGTGCCTCTAGCTTTTGGCCCTCACTTATGCATAATTCTTTTGATTCTCCGGCATCCTGAGCTCGTTTCGTTTCGTCCTCAACTGACTTCACAATCTTTTTATACCCTTCCGCCAAGGATATAATAAGCGTGTTGAGGATTTGAGCATTCTGCATTGCCCATAGAAACTTTGTTGGACATACTTGACACTGTATGATCCCCGCTGCCGTGGTGGTCAAATGCCGCAGAACAGATAATCTTGCTGTGAAGGGTAAATCATCTGCTTTTCGTACTTCTTCTAGTGACAAGTATAAGCTCGCAAGACAGGCGCAAGTCTGTTGGCCTGGATCAGATTCAAATGCCAATAACTTGGGGTCAACATTTGTCTCGTTGCTAGATCTGAGTCAGCTCACCCATCAAAGTGACGATTCAGTCAACTCACCCAAGAGGTATCAGATCCAACGGCACATCTTCAGACATGTGTTGACACGGATCAAAGCTCCCTCTTCGTCCCATATCACTTCCAGTGTCACTTCCAATACTCATCGCCAAAGTAGAAGGCGAAGTTCTACTCGCACTGCTCTCTTGGGCTTCATTCTCGGAGGCTATCTTCCTCTTCTTAGGTCTTCCCATGGGCATACGAGCCGAGAACTTGCACAGCTCTCCAAGAGTAGAGCATCGTCCACAAGATGGATAGCTCCCGTCACATTTGAGCTTCTTTTGTCCTTGCAGATTGATCAGCATGCGCAACATGAGTTTGGACCCGAAGTGTAAGCGGGAAAGGTGGACATACTGCACTGATCACATGAAGCTCTCCTATTGGCAGGATCTTGCAGATCGGGTGACATTATGTAAAGGATATGAGAGAGAATTAGTACAGTTTATATACAAAGACAGACCAAGAAACGAGAGATGTTTAGTTGTAGGATTCAGAAGCTCATCATCTTGTAAGCCCAACAAGGAACAGCCGGATGGATCTCATATGAATAAAGTGAGAGCGACAATCAGCGGATCCTACAACAAACTCCGCCCCGCCGCTAAAAACTCCCCGTAGGCTGTAAGAAAAAGATACAGACAGAGATGAATAAGTTACCAGAGGTCTAATGCACTCAATGCAGAACTATTGAACTCAGATATAGGATTACAGTTATCCAAGACTAGTCTCTCAGTATTATGAGAAAGCTATGACCACGAAACTACTGTAGAAGCGTAAACTGAATAACGCATATCGTCAGTGTCTGTCCAGTATTTTTTACACTTAAACGCCGCTAAGAGACCCTGGACCGGAGCCCGGGACTTGCATATTCCGACAGAACCAACCATCGCAGGGAAAAAAATTATTTTTCCTTCGAGCTACTGATAAAGCCCCCACTATCATATCAAACTGAACTTTTTTGTTGCATCCCCATCCCATCTACAACTTTGCGACAACAATGGCACCCTCAAAAGAAGTTGTCGCTCCCGGCACTACCGCCGTCACAGCAATTGACCCTGATCAGGTTTGTCTCCCCAAGACTCCAATGGCACAACACATCTAACAAAGCTGTTCGTAGACCTTGAAAGCTTCCAAGGCTCTTCTCGCACACATCAAGAAGGCTGCCAAGCAAAAGGCCGACGAGTCTGAAAAGCGCAATCTCCTCGACGACGATGAAGATCCTACTACGACCCCCATCTGGCTCAACCTGACGACCAAGCGTCACATCGTCGACAAGGCGCGTCTGCAGCCCGGAAAGATCTCCCTCCCTCACTCGCTCAACAACGAAGAGACCACCATCTGCCTCATCACCGCCGAGCCCCAGCGCGCCTACAAGAACATTGTCGCCTCTGAGGACTTCCCCGCCGAGCTGGGCAAGCGCATCACTCGTGTCATCGACTACGGGAAGCTCAAGGCCAAGTACAGCCAGTACGAGGCGCAGAGGAAGCTCTTCGCCGAGGCGGATATCTTCCTCGGTGACGATCGCATCATCAACAGATTACCCAAGATCTTGGGAAAGACCTTTTACAAGACAACTCAGAAGCGACCTGTCCCTGTTAACCTACAGGCCAAGGCTCCCAAGGTCGATGGAAAGCGACAGAAGCGTGTCAAGACTGAGGGGACCGTCAACGCAGGCACTCCCGCCGAGATCGCCAAGGAGGTTCAGAAGGCCATCGACTCTGCATTCGTCAGCCTGACCCCTTCAACAAACACCTCGATCCGAATTGGATACTCCGGTTGGACCGCCGAGCAGATCGCCGAGAACGTCGATGCCGTTGTCGCCGGCATGATCGAGAAGTGGATTCCCCAGAAGTGGCGCAACATGAAGAGCATCTACATCAAGGGTCCCGAGACCACCGCCCTCCCCATCTGGTTGACCGATGAGCTCTGGGTTGATGAGAAGGACGTCATTGCCGAGGACGAGGCTGCCAAGGGTGAGAAGCCCAACATTGGAAAGAAGCGCAAGTCTCTCGACAACACCGACGAGGCTGAGACCACCGCCGCCCCTACGAAGAAGGCCAAGAAGCAGAAGCAGCTCCCAGAGGCAGACGACGGCAAGCTCGATAAGCAAATCTCGGACCGCAAGGCTCGGTTGAGAAAGCAAAAGGCATCGGCCAGCAAGGCCATTGACAACTGAAACGTGCAGTTCAGGGCATCGGTGTTGAGGCGTTCGTTGAAGGGCGAAAAACCCACAGAATAGAATTGTAGCTATACTTGCATTAACAATACAATACAATACAATACAATATTGATGGTCTTATACATCTCTTGCGCTTTATCTGAGACAATTTGGTTTGATCACAAGATATAATCTGGGTGCTTGCAGGAGGATGAAGCGTCTATCTAACCCACCCCCGCCTTCCGCCTGCTCCAGGCAATATAGATGATATCTCGACCAGGTACAGATAGTAAGTAACTCGGCACAAACAGATATTAGCTTTTATCCCCTCATTGCAGAATAGACACTGTGTTGCCTGTAGTCAATATATACTCTTGATAATTACGCCATTAATGATATACTTTTTCCACGGGAGCAAGAAAGTACCTATGGCACTTTTGAAAAGGTTGCCAAAATAAACTTAGTGAAGGCTCCCCTAAACTTAGACTAAATTGCCTAAGCTTTTTCATCACTTAGGATAGAGGGCTGAAGTAAGCTGGCTAAGCCACTAAGGTAGCGGAAAGTGGAGGGGTCATAGGTGACGTCCTCAGCTCCGACACAAGCTCTACTGGGGTCAGACCCACAAGAATACATAAGAGGGTCGTCTTCATCTCCATCATCATTCATCTTCATCCATCTTCATCATCATCATGTTTACCCCATCCTTGCTCCGGCTTGGGTTGGCCATCGGATTGGCTGGACAGAGCTATGCATCCCCTTCTGCACCACCTATTCGCACAAGAGATGACCTATCGGATGACCCATTACCTATTGTTGTTTGGCACGGCCTTGGTGACCAATTCAACAGCGACGGAATGAAGAACATCCAAGCCCTCGCTGACGACATCCACCCAGGAACCTTTGTTCATATCATTGCCATCGATGAGGATCCCAATCAGGATCGAACGGCCACTTTCAAAGGAAATGTCTCGGACCAAGTCAGCAAGGTTTGCGAGGAACTGGCCAAGCACCCCATTCTGTCTACTGCGCCTGCTATCGATGCCATCGGTATCTCTCAGGGCGGACAATTCCTCCGCGCTTACGTCGAGCGCTGCAACTGGCCACAAGTCCGCAGTCTCGTCACATTTGGAAGCCAACACAATGGCATCAGCGACTTCAAAGTCTGCCGCGCTACCGACTGGCTCTGCAAGGGAGCTATGGCTCTCTTGAGACTCGGTACCTGGAGCGAGGCCGTACAGTCAACCGTCGTCCCCGCGCAATACTACCGTGACCCAGCAACCGAAGACGATTACAACAAATACCTCGAGAACTCCAACTTTTTAGCCGACATCAACAACGAGCGCGAGTTAAAGAACGAAAAGTACAAGGCGAATCTGAGCAAGTTGACCAACTTCGTCATGTGGATGTTTGAGGACGATGAACTTGTCATACCGAAGGAATCTTCGTGGTTCGAGGAGGTCAATGGCACAGAGATTATCCCTCTTCGAGCTCGCGAGCTTTATCGAGAGGATTGGCTTGGCCTTCGCGAGCTTGACCGCAATGGTGGCCTCAGATTCCGAAGTGCCCCTGGTACACACCTTCAGAACCTCCCTGAACTACTGAACGAGACCATTACCAACTACTGCGGCCCGTGGAGACGAACCTTTGAGTCGAAAATGGAGGACTCCGGGGATAGGTTGGAGTTGGTTTGAATTAATTAATAGCTTTTACACATTATAGTTATTCAGCAGACTGTTATACCCTTGCCATGCCTCGTCCACATGCACGTCGGTCCTACTATTCCACTCGAACATGAATGCGTAGAATGGGCAGACTTAGATGACAAGGCAGAAAGCCTCGACTTAAGATACAGGCAACTGTACCGAAATAGTCTCAATTACTAGCAGGACCGACCCTTTGAAAAAGACATATTTTTGAAAGCTCAGCTCTAGGGTTGGTTTAGAAACAAACTAGGACGTTTGGCCCTTTGACGTCCTGAAATCCATCAAGATAATCACGGCAATTCTGTGTAGATGCTTGGAGTCTTTGCAATACATGAGGTAACTTAACCTCTCGTTTTATTAATGATCATGTCGTCGTGCTCAAAGAAATGTTTACATTGGAAAGTATTGGATATCTGAGGCTTGTGATTAGCTGCGCCACAGTCACCAGCTTCAGCCACATCGCAAATGCTTGCATCATGACAAGTGAAGTAATTTTGACTTTACGCGACAATAGACATCATCACCATAACTGTCGAGAGATTCCTGCCACTTTTATGTCCCTAATTAGTGCTGAACATCTGTAATTGAAGCCGGAAAAGGTTGCGTGCTACGAGACCCAGCGACGAGGCCCACTTGTTCCAATCCATCGACCATTCTATTCTTACACTGAGCAACGAACTGCAAACTTGCGACAACCATCATACATACATACACCTTACAACATCTCTACCGCTCCAATGACAACCTCGAATAATGGCCCGTCCGCGGCCACGAACGGCGACGCGATACCAAAGATCGGTCCCCATCCAGGCACCATCTCCAGTTCGAACCAATACACATCAGAGCTCAAGCTACGACGTATGCTCAAAGACCGTGGCTGCGATCCCGCAAGACAGGATAACTACCGTCTTCAAGGTGTGCAGTTGATTGAGAATGTGAGGGAATATCTACAACTGTACGTCGGGTCTTGTATGAGACGGCTAAGGATCCAAGACTGATTGAACAACAGCCCTGTGAGGACGTTCGACACGGCGTGCACGTATTTCCACAAATTCCGACTCAACTTTAGAGACGTCGAGTACAACTATCAAGACGCTGCACTAGCATCCCTGTTCGTCGCGTGTAAAGTGGAGGATACTATCAAGAAGTCAAAGGAGATTCTCGCGGCGGCTTATAACGTGAAGAACCCCGAGAAAAGTGTCACGCCCGATGACAAGGCAAGTCCAACAAACAGCAATCACAATCCCATACTAACACTCTTAGATGTTCGATGGCCCAGGCAAAATCATCATCTGCCTCGAACGTCTCATCCTCGAAACAATCGGCTTCGACTTCCGTACACGCTACCCCCAAAAACTCCTCGTAAAAGTCGTCCGCGACATCTTTGGCAAAGAAGACGGAAAGCCCTTCTTCGAGACCGCATACGCAATGTGCATCGACATCTACAAGACCTTTGTTCCCATTAAACGCACAACGTTCTCCATGGTCATGGCGGTCGTGGAACTCACAGCCCTCATGACAGAACAGCACGTTGACAGAGTTCAAGAGTACGCAAAGACAAAGCGTCAGTACCACTGGGGTTCTGTCATGGAGACTATGCTCGATATCCTAGATCTATACGTCCAACATGGTAAGTCCACAAAGGTCGGGGCACAGTTTGATCAGAATAAGATCATCGACATCAAGATTCGGCTTAACAACGATCTTGACAAGGCGTTCGAACCTCGATATCTATACTACTGCTCCCGGTGCGAAGCCGAAGATCCTCAACCTTCTACGCCTGCATCAGCGACATCACCCGCGACTTCAACATCATGGCCCGGCGATGGAAAACGAACGGTTAAGGGCCCAGAGGGGACGTTGCGTTTTGTGTTTGAGCCAGAGGCTGCGTTGAGAGAAAGGGAGATTACTGAAGCATTCTTTAAGGAAGAATTCGAAGAGTATGAAGTCGAGGTTGAAGAGCCGGTGCCTCCGCCGCCGAGGGAGGGTAGGGGAGGATATCATGGGCACAGAGAGAGGGGG